>WNWK01013163.1:0-56395 GCA_009830355.1 Cherax destructor | reverse complement strand
GAAAGGATAAAGTGCTATGGAAAAGATTGGGTGGGAAATAGAGTAATAGAGGGGGGGAATATTAGCGTTGGACTGGAAAGGGGCATATGATAGTGTGGAAAGGGAGGTGTTATATGAGATTATGAGACATCAGGGATTTGGTGAGGAAGTGGTTAGATGGGTTGAAACTGTGTATAAAGGGGCATGTACTCACCTAGTTGTACTCACCTAGTTGTGGTTGCAGGGGTCGAGACATAGCTCCTGGCCCCGCCTCTTCACTGGCTGCTACTGGGTCACTCTCCCTGCGCCATGAGCTTTATCATACCTCTTCTTAAAGCTGTGTATGGAACCTGCCTCCACTACATCGCTTCCCAAGCTATTCCACTTCCCGACTACTCTGTGACTGAAGAAATACTTCCTAACATCCCTGTGATTCATCTGAGTCTTCAACTTCCAACTGTGTCCCCTTGTTGCTGTGTCCCATCTTTGGAACATTCTGTCTCTGTCAACCTTGTCAATTCCTCTCAGTATTTTATATGTCGTTATCATGTCCCCCCTATCTCTCCTGTCCTCCAGTGTCGTCAGTGGTTGAGAAAGGAAATAGTTAGGAATAGGGTGGGAATGGGGGGCTTAGGATTAATACCATTAGAATGTAGATTAATGTGTATATATGTAAAGAGATGTGTTGTGAGATGGGGAGGGGTAGAAGCAGGGAGGGTGGGTAAAGTGGCAGGGGAATTAAGTAGGTGGTGGGGGGCATGATGATGGGGCAATGTTGGGACCTACAGAGGAATTTGGCGGTGTACGAGTGCAGGTGAATGGTCGTGTGGGGAGGGAAGTACAAATGGAGAAAGGCCTGAGGCAGGGATGTCCCCTGTCACAATGTCTGTTTGCGTGTATGCAAGATCCGTTATATAGGTTAATTGAAAATGGAGTGAGGAGGGAAGTGAGGGCGGAAGTTGAGACAGTGAGTGTGGAGTCAGGGATCGTGGGGTATGTAGATGACACGACAGTACTAGTAGGCAGTGTAGAGGAACTAGTAAATGTGGGGCGAATCATAGAGGTTTTTTGTAGGGCAACGGGAATGAGGCTTAATGGGGCCAAATCACGATTGTTAGAGGTAGGACAGTGGGTAGGAGGGAGAGTGGGAGAGAGGTATGGGTGGTCAATAGTGGATAGGATCAAAATATGTGGGGTGATGTATATGAGTGATGTTGTGGTAGGGCGGAGCGTAAATTCTAGTAGGACAGTAAATTTGGCAATGGACAGACTGAAAGGTTGGAGGCCTGGGGATCTTACTTTACAACAGAGAGTCATTGTGATAAATACGTTGATATATAGTAAGTTATGGCATGTTGCGATGATATATCCCTTGTTGCAGGAGGACATAAGACAGTTAGTGGTTAGGGTGTTTAGATACATTTGGGCGTATGAAAAACCGTGGTTGAGAAAGGAAATAGTTAGGAATAGGGTGGGAATGGGGGGCTTAGGATTAATACCGTTAGAATGTAGATTAATGTGTATATATGTAAAGAGATGTGTTGTGAGATGGGGAGGGGTAGAAGCAGGGAGGGTGGGTAAAGTGGCAGGGGAATTAAGTAGGTGGTGGGGAGCATGATGATGGGGCAATGTTGGGACCTACAGAGGAATTTGGCGGTGATTAAAGTCTCACAAGTTAACTGCAAGTGCTATGGAAAAGATTGGGTGGGGAAATAGAGTAATAGAGGGGGAGTCAGATTATCCTATGTATGATTGGGGTAATATATGAAAAGGGTTAAGGGGGATGAGGTTGAGATCTAGAGATCAGGAACTGCTATACAGATTTTTACATGGTGAGGTATCAAAAGCGGCATTATATAGGATGGGAATAGTGAAAGCCGAGAGTTGCGAAAGGTGTGGGAAGCAGGAAACAGCGTTGCACGCTATATATTTTTGTGAGGATTTAGGATTAGTAAGGGAGTGGATGGGCAGAGTGTTACGGAAAATGGGGGGGGAGGGATATCACTAGTGAGAGCGATAAGTTTGGATATAAGTGGGATGGGACTTCATGTGAGAAGGGGGTTAATGTATTTAATGGTTGATTTCGTGTGCATGTCATGGAGGTTAAGGACGGCAGGGGTGTGGGAACGTATGAGGGCTATAGCAGGACGTATGATTCCAACAAAAAGCAGGAATAGGGGGTGTATGGGGGAGTTGGGAGAAGAGTTTCTCTGGGGATTACAAAGAGATGAGCTTGGGAGTCTTGTTGAGTGTGTAGGATAGGTATTTCAAAAGGGCTTGACATGGGGGAAGAAGGGTATTATACTCATAGTCACGGAGGGGGGGGTTTGGGGTGGAGGGAAGAACGTGTAAGGTGTGTGGGTGTGAATGACGGTTATAGACTTAAGGGGGGTAGGTCCTGAAAGAGGGGAGTGTAAGTGGGAAGACAGGGGGGGGGAGAGGGCGGACAGACGACGATAAATTATGATGAAGAAGGGTGACGGATAATGGAAAATGGAAGGGGTAGTGCATGCGTGGTGGTAAGCAAAATAATAACAGATGGGTGTGGACTGAGGGGTAGGACTTAAGGTAAGGGGAAACATGAAGGTTTACATTGCATGACGTGACGCGGGAAGGATGACACCTGGGACGTGTCGTGTAAGTGTAAATCAGTTGGACATATAGATAACTTAAAGGTGTTATTTGGTGTCATTAAAAGCTCTGTTGTCACGGCCTAAAGGAGCATAAGACAAATAAATGCTGCTGTGCAGAGTCAAATGGAGAGTGAAAGGTTGTATGTATGTAAAGAGGTGAACAGGTGTGTAACTTGGACAAGAGTCCAACATGTAATAAAATGTAATTTTATGTAGAGGAGAAAGGACCAAATTTAATACCATGTGAGTGGAAAGGAGTGGTGTTAATACAGGTATATGCATGGTGTAAAAGCATGACCTAAGTGTGTATACATTGAAGAATAATGGTGGCACTAAGCGCGTCAGCGCATGTTAGAGAAGTTATAATCAAGAAGGAAAAAGCATTGGCATATAAGGTGGTATAAAGTCAGTTAGGTAAAAGTGCTAAGTAGGGGATGTAGTAAATGCATAATGCATAGTAAAACGGAAAGAGACGACAGAGAAGGAAGAGAAAATATGAATGATCTTCATATCATGGGGTTGTATCTTATATTAATACATGGTTTTTGTGCATATGTAACATGGAGTATATATAGTTTACAAAATGTTCATAAAATCTAATAATATACGTATTTGACTAATATAATAAAGAATAATGAAGCAGATACTGCGCTGGTGCTAAATAATAGCCACAAGAGCAAAAATACCTTGTTTGATGTATGGAAAACATTTGTTTAATGGCATTATCTTATACAATTTCATTAGGTTATGAAGTAAAAATAAATTGATGGTTTTCCAATATATGTATTAATTCTATAGTATGTGTCAACTTATAATATTTATGTATGTATATATGTATTTTAAATAAAATATAAAAAAAGAGATCCCATCATCAAGTGCAGTATCAATGTTTGTCAGCCTAGTTCCCATCATCAAGTGCAGTATCAATGTTTGGTAGCCTAGTTCCCATCATCAAGTGCAGTATTAATGTTTGGCAGCCTAGTTCCCATCATCAAGTGCAATATCAATGTTTGGTAGCCTAGTTCCCATCATCAAGTGCAGTATCAATGTTTGGTAGCCTAGTTCCCATCATCAATAGCAGAATCAATGTTTGGCAGCCTAGTTCCCATCATCAAGTGCAGTATCAATGTTTGGCAGCCTAGTTCCCATCATCAATAGCAGAATCAATGTTTGTCAGCCTAGTTACCATCATCAAGTGCAGTATCAATGCTTGGCAGCCTAGTTCCCATCATCAAGTGCAGTATCAATGCTTGGCAGCCTAGTTCCCATCATCAAGTGCAGTATCAATGCTTGGCAGCCTAGTTCCCATCATCAAGTGCAGTATCAATGCTTGGCAGCCTAGTTCCCATCATCAAGTGCAGTATCAATGCTTGGCAGCCTAGTTCCCATCATCAAGTGCAGTATCAATGCTTGGCAGCCTAGTTCCCATCATCAAGTGCAGTATCAATGCTTGGCAGCCTAGTTCCCATCATCAAGCGCAGTATCAATGCTTGGCAGCCTAGTTCCCATGACACCCCAGGGACGCCTTGCAATCTAATTTACTTGATTTCCAACAGAGACCTCACAGGAGCACCTGACGGCCATTACCTTAATGATCATACCATTAAACTAATATATTTGAAACTAAGAGTTTTCACCTCACGGCAATTCCCGTCTGTAGTAACTTTTTATCAGGCAGCAACGCGCACTAACTTCTGCAGTTATATTAATTGACTTAAAGGTGTAGAGGACTCAATACATACTGATATATTGATGTATGTATGAATAACAAAAAAAAAATATATATATATATATATATATATATATATATATATCAAAGTATATCATATGTACTGATTATATATATATATATATATATATATATATATATATATATATATATATATATATATATATATATATATATATATATATATATATTTTCCAACAAGTCGGCCGTCTCCCACCGAGGCAGGGTGACCCAAAAAGAAAGAAAATCCCCAGAAAGAAAATACTTTCATCATCATTCAACACTTTCACCACACTCATACATAATCACTGTCTTTGCAGAGGAGCTCAGATACAACAGCTGAGAATAAGTCCCTCCCAGCTGTCACTATCCCAGACCCCTCCTTTAAAGTGCAGGCATTGTACTTCCCATTTCCAGGACTCAAGTCCAACTAAATCAATTAACTGGTTTCCCTGAATCCCTTCACAAAATGTTACCCTGCTCACACGCCAACAGCTCGCCAGGTCCCAAAAAACATTCGTCTCCATTCACTCCTATCTAACACGCTCACACATGCTTGCTGGAAGTCCAAGCCCCTCGCCCACAAAACCTCCTTTACCCCCTCCCTCCAACCTTTTCTAGGACGACCCCTACCCCGCCTTCCTTCCCCTACAGATTTATATGTTCTCCAAGTCATTCTACTTTGATCCATTCTCTCTAAATGGCCAAACCACCTCAACAACCCCTCTTCAGCCCTCTGACAAATACTTTTAGTAACTCCACACCTTCTCCTAATTTCCACATTCCAAATTTTCTACATAATATTTACACCACACATTGCCCTTAGACAGGACATCTCCACTGCCTCCAGCCTCCTCCTCGCTGCAGCATTTGCAACCCATGCTTCACACCCATATAAGAGTGTTGGTACCACTATACTTACGTACATTCCCTTCTTTGCCTCCATGGATAACGTTTTTTTTGTCTCCACAGATACCTCAACGCACCACTCACCTTTTTTCCTTCATCATTTTTTTTCCATTTTATTTAAAAACATAGTAACACATGTACAATAAATAAAAAACACTCCAACAGGCTTAACACTTACAAAGACATAACATCAGAAATATGAACTGAAGCTCATGACTGTACAGGGAGCCAGTAAATCAAAATAACAAATCACGCCTCCAATTATTAAAAATAGCTCAAAATAATGAACACTTAACAAAGTGAACATGAATAATGACAAAAGGCTAATAAACCAAAAACATCTGTACACATAACAGACGAAATAATATAAAAAACCCAAACGCATACTCCCCCCACCCCATACCCTCATGATCAAACCTCAGTACCCTCATGGCAATACCTCATCACATATACAAACTCACACTAAACAAAGAAATCTTGTCAAGGGATACCAATATACAATGTCCCCGAATCATGAAAACACAATCTCAAAAGTTTACACCCAATCGTCCAAGCACCAACATATACTCGCCACATAAATCTAAACCAACCCATGCCCTCTGATACACAAACTCCAAATATTGTACAAACATATTGCTTACTGATCGGTAAAGCAAAAACACCATTCCACACATACTGCAGAACACCATACAAAACAAACACTGACACTACCTCAAAGGTATTCCTACACACATAACACCCCATCAGTCAACTAAAGAATTTACATGGTACATTGACATCCTACCAATTGTATCCAAAGTCCAGTAAGCCAAATTTAAACAAAACTATACATCAAATTACAAACATATGGCTCAAAATTTAATAAAAACACTAACCAAAATTTACATAAATTAATGACAAATGCATAACGTGCCAAAAAACACCAATCAAAATGACAGAATTACATAAAAGGTAAAAGCATGTAAGTGCCACCATGGCACATAGGCCCACACATTCACAATACCACCTCATCAGTACCTAAAAAGAAAGGAAAGCCCATATTTCCCTTCTACGTTCATACCATCCACCCATCTTACACACCACACACCACACACCTTCTTTATTGTAGATCCATCAAAACCAGTAGATCCACACAACCAAAACACGGAATATATCTCCTGCCATAAGGCTCAGGCACACATCAAAAACATGACAAAAATAAAAAGTAAACTGATTCCAAAGGACAATACTATTACTATGACAACATACTCCCAAAAAAAATATTCGTCACCAAAGATTGCACTGAGTCTACAGACCCACGTACCACTCAGAACCATAAACCAAGCCACATTCACACTCAACAAAACTCCGTTAACCAGAGAGTCGATCTGTGCACTAGCACATCTCCACTCGCACACACAAGCGGCACATTCTAGAAAAACTATCCCCCCCTCTTCTTCCACCCTCCCCGGGAGTCCAGCCCGCTCAAAACCCCTTACATTACAAACCCCCCAATACCCTAATAGTCAGAGCCTGATACCCCTCCGTAAAATCTCTCTCCCACCTATTCCCGAAAATTACCTTATTCCGACATTTAGTCCTATAAAAAAAACCGCCAATGCCCGTTTTCGTTCCTCCACTCCCCCTCCCTCATCACCCATGATATATATACAAAATCTACAACCAAATATAACACTGCATTCCACACCCGCCTATCCACCCCTCCCACTTCTAAACTAAACGTCCGTAAAACTGATAACCCCCCCACCCACCGTAAAACACGCAAAAACCATTCCCTAACCACACCCAGCTGCTCGCAAAAATAAACCGCATGGTATATGGTCTCCTCCGATCCACACCTACCACAATATGGGTTTTCCGTTAAACGTCTATTGTGTAAAACAACCCTAGACGGCAAAATGCCATGTAAAAAATTAAAAACCACTTTCCGTACTCGTGGCCTTATATGTATGTGTCGAAAACTATCCCAAATCTGTCGCCAATCATACATTGGCATAACCTCCACCCCAGCCACACATTTGCAACTCCAGTGACCCTCCCTCTCCAGTGTGCCAACTTTTAAGGCACCTGGCTCCCATACCTGCATTAATACTCTCAACATAGCCTCACAATCCCTCAGGTCCCTATCCCCCACCACTGCTTAACATCCTCATAAACCACCCCAATTCTACCCCCACCCTGACCCCCATACCTCAAAAAACTGCATTTAACATACAGGCTCCTGACCCTCTGCTCCAAAGAAATTAATCCCAATCCCCCTAATCGAGGCGCCAACGTCACCACATCACGCTTAAGCCACTCACATCCCAAACCCCATACGATCCTTAGAATCATACTTTGCAAACTACGCACATCACACTGCATTAACGGGTAGACAGCGCCACATGCCATACCTTGCTGTAGAGCATTACATTTGTAACCACCGCCCTCTGTTGCAGCATGAGTAACTGTGATCACAACCCCCCAAACGTCCCCTGACACTCTCCAAAACCCTCCCAGAATTAACATCCCTCGCCTCCCACATATCCCTCATATAAAAGACTCTACAAATCTTCACCTGCTGCACCACAGACCACACCTCCCTGTATCCATCTACCTCCCCTACCCAATTCCCTACTTCCATCAACTTTGACTTTTCCACATTTATGCTCAAACCAATAGCTTTACTGCACACTCTAATAATGTCACTTATATCCCTTAACTCCTCAGCCCTACCCACAAACACTGTTGTGTCATCCACATACCCTACAATACCAGGCCCCCCGGTGATCCCCCCCCACACATACTTCAATCGCTCTATGAAAGGGATCCTGTAAATAGGCAAACAAAATCTGTGATAAAGGGCACCCTTGCCTTAAACCTCGGTCCATACCCACTCTTATGGCCACCCTCCCATTAACCTGCACACACGCCTTTGCCCCCGATATAAAGTCCGTGCCCAATCCACTATTTCTGATCCAAACCCCCGCCAACGCATAATACTCCACAACGCCTCCTTTCCACGCTATCGTAAGCGGCCCTCCAATCTAAGGCTAAAACTACCCCACCCCCACCCCCTGCCGTTGCTCAATGAAATCTCGAATTCTGCCATGGCCCTCGAACATCAACCTACCCGGTATACCATATTGGCCCCCCAAATCACTATCAATTACCCTTTTAATTCTATTACCTAAAATTTTTGCAAAGACTTTATAATCACCACACATCAGCGAAATGGGTCTATAATCCTGCACCTTACATTTCCCCGTGCCCTTTGGCACCAGCACCACCACTGCAGTACTCTGCAGCTCCCCCATAACACCTCTCATTTTCATTTCATTAAACAAAATCACCAAAAAATTCTTCAGCACTCCCCAGTTTTGTACATAAAAGTCACAAGGCAATCCATCTAGACCCGGTGACTTCCCCTCCTGCATGCTTGCCAATGCCTCCCATACCTCTGACTCACTAATATTACCATTTAATAATCCTCTATCACGCGTTTCCAACAGACATTGCACATACCCGCCCATGACTCCTAATGCCTCCTCCTGGAAACCTCTACTTTTCATGTGCTCCAGATACCAAGCATCCACATACCCACTCATCCCTTCCGTCATAACCAGCTCCTGCCCACGAACATAGCCCCTCAACACTTCCTCCACAGTCAACCCCATCATCTCTGTTGCCCGTCTCCTCTGTTTCTGCCCCTAAGGACAAAGGCCAACGGCCGATCTCCCCACAAAACTTCCTCCAACCCCCCCTTACACGGGCACCATCAAAACGATTATGCATCTCCCTTAACTGTTCTTTCACTCCCGCAATATCCTCCACAGGATATACCGCAAAGCCCACCCCCCACCATAACAATCTCTTAACTGTCCCTCCAGGTACCTTATCAAACCATAAGCCAATTGATTTTCCACACGCCCCCTACGCACGTAAAACTCCCTGATTTTCCCCTTTGCTACTGAGTCCCACCATTGAATGACATCACTCACCCCATGCCTCTCATCCCACAACCGTGACCACCAAGCCGCAAACAACTTCCTCCCCTTCTCACTCTTCAATAACCGTACATTCAACTTCCAAAAACTCTCATAACGTCTAGGCAGACCTCCCCATTCCACCTCCACCTGTACACCCCTATGATCTGAAAAAAAACATCCAAAATCCCTACCTTCCTAACTGTCACTGCCCTCGTTACATAAATTCTATCTAGCCTAGCAGCGTATCTCCCTCTCACAAAAGTGTGCGTAACCACCCCCTCCCCCTCATCCCCTACATCTCATAGTTCCAACCCCCCTAGCAAATTCCTCAACACCACCGAACAAAACCCTGCACCCCGCGGCTCCACATCTGTTGCTTTTAAGACAATTCCAATCACCCGCTACAAACGTGACCTCCGACAGTGACCTCAAATGATATACAAGCACCTCGTTAACGAAAGTATTCTTAATACGTACATCCCCTTCCGCTGGCCCATACACACAAACAAACGACACCCTAACCCCCACAACCCGTCCACCCTTACCACCCTCCCCTCACCCCCCTCCTCTATGCTTAACCACGAACGGGCTAAACTCCCAAATCAGGATCGCTACACCACCCTTTAGTCTCCGAGAATGAGCCACAAATACCTCATAACCTTCAATACACAAAGGACAGTCCGGTGGAAAATTATGCTCTTGCACCATCGCCACCTCAATCCTGTTACGCCTCAACACATCTACAAACCAGCCACGCTTCCTTTCAGTCCTTAAACCGTTGATATTGATCGTTAAACACTTAAAAGGGAAATATGGGGTTTACCTTTTGATCTCTGAACCGGTTTATCTAAAGCACATCCAGGGCCACCCTTAGCTTGACCCCTAGGCACACTCATTCCTTTTGAACCTCCCATTCCATGAGCCGACACCTCTGCCCACGTCTGAGCGCTGCCCAGGTGTAAGAACGTCCTCTGAATCAGAAGGAGCCGCCGCACGCTTGCGGGTTCCCCCCTCCACTTGCATAGCCTCATCCAGACTGCCCTCCCTGTGGATCTCCACTTCCACCATTTGGATGTGCGACTGATTCCCCTCCACCTCAAGCGGAGGTTCAACACTTTGGACAGCATCCCCCACCTCCGTAGGGACATTCAACTCGAGGCTCTGTACCTGTGCCTCAGCCTTACTACCCAAAAAATCTCTCAACACTACATCAATGGCTTTCTCCAGCTCTCCACCTTCCTTACTCGAGACTTCTTCGGGGCCCGCCTGTGGTGTCTCCACCACCTGCGTATCCAAAGGCATAGTCAGACAGTCTCCTGCTGGTCCCACCGACTTGCTAACCTCAACAGCACCAGAGGCACACTGCTCACTTCCCACCTCTGTGGGAATGAAATCTATTGCCACCTTAAAGGAGGGACGTGCCCCATGCCGCCACTCACACTGAGCCGCAACATGCTCATATGCACCACAAAGGCGACAGGTGCGCCTCTGACCCGCATATGACACAAAAACTTGGGTCCTAAAGTCTGCCAATACTACATAGGACGGTATTGGTTACCAAAGGGTCATCTTAAGTGTGTAGGACCCTTTGGGCAAACCAGCATAGAGTCCTTCATTCCACTTGCCAACCGTCGCCATATGCACAGTCCCATATGCCTCAAAGGCAGCACATAGATCTTCCTCAATAGCTTCAAATGAAACATTCTTGACTTTTACTCAAGAATAAAAGCATGATACATAATGCAAGCATACCTCCACAGCCGAGTTGACAACTAGACACACTTCCTGGTACTTATCTACCAGGTTTTCATAAACACTGGCCAAACATAGCTTCACAAAAATATGTGTAGCTCCATTAAGGGCCACTCCATATAAATCCGTGTTGTTTATGTGAAAAGTATCTGGTAGAATGGCAGGAAGTAGTACTGAAGCTGTAGATCCATAAACCGTGCCACGAATAAGCTCTATGCAAACGGTGTTTATTTTCCTCCTGTCAGCCTGCGCCATATTTGCGAAAACAAACCGTCGATCCCAGACAGAGAAGAGAGGCACAGCGTGCGTGTGCTCACTACCAAGGCTAAGCGACGAATCCACCTTCATCAATTCTATGGTTAACCTCATCCTTCATAAACCCATCCGCTGACACGTCAACTCCCAAATATCTGAAAATAATTTACCTCTTCCATAATCCCTCTCTCCAATGTGATATCCAATTTTTCTTTATTTAAATCGTTTGATACCCTCATCACCTTACTCTTATCTATGTTCACTTTCAATTTTCTACCTTTACACACCCTCCCAAACTCGTCCACTAACCTTTGCAACTTTTCTTTAGAATCTCCCATAAGCACAGTATCATCAGCAAAAAGTAACTGTGTAAACTCCCATTTTGCATTTAATTCCCCATAATTTAATCCCACCCCTCTCCCCAACACCCTAGCATTTACTTCTTTTACAACCCCATCTATAAATATATTAAACAACCATGGTGACATTACACATCCCTGTCTAAGACCTACTTTTACCGGGAAGTAATCTCCCTCTCTCCTACACACCCTAACCTGAGCATCACTATCCTCATAAAAACTCTTTACAGCCTTCAGTAACTTACTACCTATTCCATAAACTTGCAACATTTGCCACATTGCTCCCCTATCCACTCTATCATATGCCTTTTCTAAATCCATAAATGCAATGAAAACTTCTCTACCTTTATCTAAATACTGTTCACATATATTCTTCACTGTAAACACTTGATCTACACATCCCCTACCCACTCTAAAGCCTCCTTGCTCATCAGCAATCCTACTCTCTGTCTTACCTCTAATTCTTTCAATAATAACCCTGCCATACACTTTACCTGGTATACTCAGTAAACTTATTCCCCTATAATTCTTACGCTCTCTTTTATCCCCTTCCCTTTATATAAAGGAACTATACATGCTCTCTGCCAATCTCTAGGTACCTTCCCCTCTTTCATACATTTATTAAACAACAACACCAACCACTCCAACACTATATTCCCCCCTGATTTTAACATTTCTGTCATTATCCCATCAGTTCCAGCTGCTTTACCCCCTTTCATTCTACGTAATGCCTCACGCACCTCCCCCACACTCACATCCTGCTCTTCTTCACTCCTAAACGATGTTGTACCTCCCTGGCCAGTACATGAAACTACCGCCTCCCTTTTTTCATCAACATTTAAAAGTTCCTCAAAATATTCCTGCCATCTACCCAATACCTCCAGCTCCCCATCTACTAACTCCCCTACTCTGTTTTTAACTGACAAATCCATTCCTTCCCTAGGCTTTCTTACCTTGTTTATCTCACTCCAAAAAATTTTCTTGTTTTCAGCAAAATTTCTTGACAGAGCCTCTCCCATTCTTGCACTCTCTCACCACTCTCTTCACCTTTCTTTTACTCTCCATATACTCTGCTCTTCTATTAACACATCTGTTTTGTAAAAACCTCTCATAAGCTACCTTTTTCTCTTTTATCACACCCTTTACTTCTTCATTCCACCACCCACTCCTCTTTCCTCCTGCACCCACCCTCCTATAGCCACAAACTTCTGCCCCACATTCTAATACTGCATTTTTAAAACTATCCCAACTCTCTTCAACCCCCCCACTACTCATACTTGCACTAGCCCACCTTTCTGCCAATAGTTGCTTATATCTCACCCTAACTTCCTCCTCCCTTAGTTTATACACTTTTACCTCTCTCTTAATTGCTGTTGCCATTTTTCTTTTTATCCCATCTACCATTTACTCTAACTGTAGCTACAACTAAATAATGATCTGATATATCCGTTGCCCCTCTATAAACATGTACATCCTGAAGCCTACCCATCAACCTTTTATCCACCAATACATAATATAACAAACTACTTTCCTTACGTGCTATATCATACCTTGTATATTTATCCTCTTTTCATAAAATATGTATTATATATATTATATATAAAATATGTATATATATACATATATATATATATATATATATATATATATATATATATATATATATATATATATATATATATATATATATATATATATATATATATTAATTCTTGACAGATAATACATTTTAAAGACACCAAAATTATCTGCATAACTTAACAGACATAATTAAACAATGGCTTACAGTTGGCCATTGTTTACAGACATGATTAATTACGTCTTGAGAGAATGCCATTTAAACTTGACCACAAGTTTGAGGCACGAATTTCTTTATGGTAAACTTAGAAGGTCACTTGGAGTTATTTACACGTAAGTTATTACAAGGTAACAGCTGACAGAGGTGACGCAAACATACATACTATAATATATATATATATATATATATATATATATATATATATATATATATATATATATATATATATATATATATATATATATATATATATATATATATATAATATATAAAACTGGAAAGGTGACATTAATAATGGAGTTTCTTGATTGAATGAAATTTTAACACCTGATCAGTCATTAGGTACGTCATAAGGTACACCATGAGGTAAATCACTGGTTACGCCATTAGGTATGTTATGAAGTCATCAGGAGACATTTGCCCTAACGACCACAACATCAGCACAACCGCAAATCGTGTGGCAGACAGACTGACAGTCTTATTATGTACAAGGTACCCATTAAGTGGGTGGCTGTCAGGGGGTCAGAGGCACGTACTGCGCTCAGCTCGCAATTACTGCACCAGAAACACTGAACTAGTGTGGATTAATGCAACAAGACGTGTGTGTGTGTACACGTCACAAATATATTGAAAGAATCATTTCCCAACGAGTGATTTAGTCAGTTCTTTAACAAATGAAAGTGTTCTCTTCCGCAAGTGTTCTCTTCCGCAAGTGTTCTCTTCCGCAAGTGTTCTTTTCCGCAAGTGTTCTCTTCCGCAAGTGTTCTCTTCCGCAAGTGTTCTTTTCCGCAAGTGTTCTCTTCCGCAAGTGTTCTTTTCCGCAAGTGTTCTCTTCCGCAAGTGTTCTCTTCCGCAAGTGTTCTCTTCCGCAAGTGTTCTCTTCCGCAAGTGTTCTCTTCCGCAATGTTCTCTTCCGCAAAGTTCCTGTTCTTTTCCGCAAGTGTTCTCTTCCGCAAGTGTTCTCTTCCGCAAGTGTTCTCTTCCGCAAGTGTTCTCTTCCGCAAGTGTTCTTTTCCGCAAGTGTTCTCTTCCGCAAGTGTTCTCTTCCGCAAGTGTTCTCTTCCGCAAGTGTTCTCTTCCGCAAGTGTTCTTTTCCGCAAGTGTTCTCTTCCGCAAGTGTTCTCTTCCGCAAGTGTTCTCTTCCGCAAGTGTTCTCTTCCGCAAGTGTTCTCTTCCGCAAGTGTTCTCTTCCGCAAGTGTTCTCTTCCGCAAGTGTTCTCTTCCGCAAGTGTTCTCTTCCGCAAGTGTTCTCTTCATCAACTTAACGACGGTGTCACAGCGTATTGTTTACAACCCCGTGAGTGCGTCACCCCCGTGAGTGCGTCACCCCCGTGAGTGCGTCACCCCCGTGAGTGCGTCACCCCCGTGAGTGCGTCACCCCCGTGAGTGCGTCACCCCGTGAGTGCGTCACCCCGTGAGTGCGTCACCCCCGTGAGTGCGTCACCCCGTGAGTGCGTCACCCCGTGAGTGCGTCACCCCCGTGAGTGCTTCACCCTGTGAGTGCGTCACCCCGTGAGTGCATCACCCCGTGAGTGCGTCACCCCCGTGAGTGCGTCACCCTGTGAGTGGATCACCCCCGTGAGTGGATCACCCCCGTGAGTGGATCACCCTTGGTGGATCACCCCCGTGAGTGCATCACCCCGTGAGTGCGTCACCCCGTGAGTGCGTCACCCCGTGAGTGCGTCACCCCGTGAGTGTCACGTCACCCCGTGAGTGCGTCACCCCGTGAGTGGATCACCCCGTGAGTGGATCACCCCGTGAGTGGTCACCCCGTGAGTGCTCACCCTGTGAGTGGTCACCCCGTGAGTGGATCACCCCGTGAGTGGATCACCCCGTGAGTGCTCACCCGTGAGTGTCACCCCGTGAGTGGTCACCCGTGAGTGCGTCACCCCGTGAGTGCGTCACCCCGTGAGTGGATCACCCCGTGAGTGCGTCACCCCGTGAGTGCGTCACCCCGTGAGTGCATCACCCCGTGAGTGGATCACCCCGTGAGTGGATCACCCCGTGAGTGTCACCCCCGTGAGGGGTCACCCCCGTGAGTGGATCACCCCGTGAGTGGATCACCCCCGTGAGTGGATCACCCCCGTGAGTGCGTCACCCCCGTGAGTGCATCACCCCGTGAGTGGATCACCCCGTGAGTGCATCACCCCGTGTGTCAGTGATCACCCCGTGAGTGGATCACCCCGTGAGTGGTCACCCTGTGAGTGGTCACCCTGTGAGTGGTCACCCCGTGAGTGGATCACCCCGTGAGTGGTCACCCCCGTGAGTGCATCACCCCGTGAGTGGATCACCCCCGTGAGTGGATCACCCCGTGAGTGGATCACCCCGTGAGTGGATCACCCCCGTGAGTGGATCACCCCCGTGAGTGGATCACCCCGTGAGTGCGTCACCCCATGAGTGGATCACCCCGTGAGTGGTCACCCCGTGAGTGCGATCACCCCGTGAGTGCTCACCCCGTGAGTGGATCACCCCGTGAGTGGTCACCCCGTGAGTGCATCACCCCCGTGAGTGCATCACCTCGTGAGTGCGTCACCCCCGTGAGTGGATCAACCCCGTGAGTGGATCACCCCCGTGAGTGGATCACCCCGTGAGTGGATCACCCCCGTGAGTGCATCACCCCGTGAGTGGATCACCCCCGTGAGTGGATCACCCCGTGAGTGATCACCCGTGAGTGGATCACCCCGTGAGTGGATCACCCCGTGAGTGGATCACCCCGTGAGTGCGTCACCCCGTGAGTGCGTCACCCCGTGAGTGGATCACCCCCGTGAGTGCGTCACCCCCGTGAGTGGATCAACCCCGTGAGTGGATCACCCCCGTGAGTGGATCACCCCCGTGAGTGGATCACCCCGTGAGTGGATCACCCCCGTGAGTGCGTCACCCCGTGAGTGGATCACCCCGTGAGTGGATCACCCGTGAGTGGTCACCCCGTGAGTGTCACCCCGTGAATGGATCACCCCGTGAGTGGATCACCCGTGAGTGGATCACCCCGTGAGTGCGTCACCCCGTGAGTGGTCACCCCGTGAGTGATCACCCCGTGATGATCACCCCCGTCACCGTGAGTGCGTCACCCCGTGAGTGGTCACCCCGTGAGTGCGTCACCCCGTGAGTGGTCACCCCGTGAGTGGTCACCCCGTGAGTGGTCACCCCGTGAGTGCGTCACCCCGTGAGTGGATCACTCCCGTGAGTGGTCACCCCGTGAGTGCGTCACCCCGTGAGTGCGTCACCCCCGTGAGTGCATCCCCGTGATGGATCACCCCGTGAGTGGATCACCCGTGAGTGGTCACCCCGTGAGTGCTCACCCCGTGAGTGTCACCCCGTGAGTGCTCACCCCGTGATGCATCACCCCTATACGTCACCCCCGTGAGTGGGTCACCCCCGTGAGTGGATCACCCCGTGAGTGGATCACCCCCGTGAGTGCGTCACCCCCGTGAGTGCGTCACCCCGTGAGTGCGTCACCCCGTGAGTGCGTCACCCCGTGAGTGGATCACCCCCGTGAGTGGATCACCCCGTGAGTGCGTCACCCCCGTGAGTGCGTCACCCCCGTGAGTGCATCACCCCGTGATTGGATCACCCCGTGAGTGGATCACCCCCGTGAGTGCGTCACCCCCGTGAGTGCATCACCCCGTGAGTGCGTCACCCCCGTGAGTGCGTCACCCCCGTGAGTGCATCACCCCGTGAGTACGTCACCCTGTGAGTGGGTAACCATCGTGAGTGGATCACCCCCGTGAGTGCGTCACCCCCGTGAGTGCGTCACCCCCGTGAGTGCATCACCCCCGTGAGTGCGTCACCCTGTGAGTGGGTAACCCCCGTGGGTGCATCACCCTCGTGAGTGCGTCACCCTGTGAGTGCATCACCCCCGTGAGTGCGTCAGCCCCGTGAGTGGGTCACCCCCGTGAGTGCATCACCCCGTGAGTGCATCACCCCGTGAGTGGGTCACCCCCGTGAGTGCATCACCCCCGTGAGTGGGTCACCCCCGTGAGTGGGTCACCCTGTGAGTGCATCACCCCGTGAGTGCGTCACCCTGTGAGTGGGTAACCCTCGTGAGTGCGTCACCCTCGTGAGTGGATCACCCCCGTGAGTGGATCACCCCCGTGAGTGCGTCACCCCCGTGAGTGCATCACCCCCGTGAGTGCATCACCCCCGTGAGTGCGTCACCCCCGTGAGTGGATCACCCCCGTGAGTGCGTCACCCCGTGAGTGCGTCACCCCCGTGAGTGCATCACCCCAGGTGAGTGCATCACCCCCGTGAGTGCATCACCCCGTGAGTGCATCACCCCCGTGAGTGCATCACCCCGTGAGTGCGTCACCCCGTGAGTGGATCACCCCGTGAGTGCGTCACCCTGTGAGTGGGTCACCTCGTGAGTGGGTCACCTCGTGAGTGGGTCACCTCGTGAGTGGGTCACCTCGTGAGTGGGTCACCTCGTGAGTGGGTAACCCTCGTGAGTGGGTCACCTCGTGAGTGGGTCACCTCGTGAGTGGGTCACCTCGTGAGTGGGTCACCTCGTGAGTGGGTCACCTCGTGAGTGGGTCACCTCGTGAGTGGGTAACCCTCGTGAGTGGGTCACCTCGTGAGTGGGTCACCTCGTGAGTGGGTAACCCTCGTGAGTGGGTCACCTCGTGAGTGGGTCACCTCGTGAGTGGGTCACCTCGTGAGTGGGTAACCCTCGTGAGTGGGTCACCCTGTGAGTGGGTCACCCCGTGAGTGGGTCACTACGTTATTGGGTCACCCCGTCATTGTACCAGCATGCACCGCGTGCTTGTGGCTTCCTCTTGTGGTAAACAATATTGTATTGTATGTAAACTGTACTACCAGTAGAAGCAAATGATTTGTATCTGTATAGATGGTCACACCCCATGGTGTGAGTGGCCCCTATCCTGTGTGTAGTGGGCCCACCCACATGGTGTGTGTAGATGGCTGCCACTCACCCACATGGTGTGTAGATGACTGCCTCTCACCACATGGTGTTGTGTACTGCCACTCACCCACATGGTTGTGTAGATGGCTGCCTCTCACACACATAGTGTGTATAGATGGCTGCCACTCACCCACATGGTGTGTGTAGATGGCTGCCACTCACCCACATGGTGTGTGTAGATGGCTGCCTCTCACCCACATGGTGTGTGTAGATGGCTGCCACTCACCCACATGGTGTGTGTAGATGGCTGCCACTCACCCACATGGTGTGTGTAGATGGCTGCCTCTCACCCACATGGTGTGTGTAGATGGCTGCCACTCACCCACATGGTGTGTGTATATGGCTGCCTCTCACCCACATGGTGTGTGTAGATGGCTGACACTCACTCCCATGGTGTGTGTAGATGGCTGCCACTACTCCCATGGTGTGTGTAGATGGCTGCCTCTCACACACATAGTGTGTATAGATGGCTGCCACTCACCCACATGGTGTGTGTAGATGGCTGCCTCTCACACACATAGTGTGTATAGATGGCTGCCACTCACCCACATGGTGTGTATAGATGGCTTCCTCTCACACACATAGTGTGTATAGATGGCTGCCACTCACCCACATGGTGTGTGTAGATGGCTTCCTCTCACCCACATGGTGTGTGTAGATGGCTGCCTCTCACACACATAGTGTGTATAGATGGCTGCCACTCACCCACATGGTGTGTATAGATGGCTTCCTCTCACACACATAGTGTGTATAGATGGCTGCCACTCACCCACATGGTGTGTATAGATGGCTGCCTCTCACCCACATGGTGTGTGTAGATGGCTGACACTCACTCCCATGGTGTGTGTAGATGGCTGCCACTCACCCACATGGTGTGTATAGATGGCTGCCTCTCACACACATAGTGTGTATAGATGGCTGCCACTCACCCACATGGTGTGTGTAGATGGCTTCCTCTCACCGACATGGTATGTGTAGATGACTGCCTCTTACCCACATGGTGTGTGTAGATGGTTGCCACTCACCCACATGGTGTGTGTAGATGGCTGCCTCTCACCCGCATGGTGTGTGTAGATGGCTGCCTCTCACCCACATGGTGTGTGTAGATGGCTGCCTCTCACCCACATGGTGTGTGTGTGTGTGTAGATGGCTGCCTCTCACCCACATGGTGTGTGTAGATGACTGCCTCTCACCCATATGGTGTGTGTAGATGGCTGCCACTCACCCACATGGTGTGTGTAGATGGCTGCCCCTCACCCACATGGTGTGTGTAGATGGCTGCCTCTCACCCACATGGTGTGTGTAGATGGCTGCCTTTCACCTACATGGTGTGTGTAGATGACTGCCTCTCATCCACATGGTGTGTGTAGATGGCTGCCACTCACCCACATGGTGTGTGTAGATGGCTGCCTCTCACCCACATGGTGTGTGTGTAGATGGCTGCCTCTCACACACATGGTGTGTGTAGATGGCTGCCTCTCACCCACATGGTACTCACCTAGTTGTGGTTGCAGGGGTCGAGTCCAAGCTCCTGGCCCCACCTCTTCACTGGCCGCTACTGGGTCACTCTTCCTGCGCCATGAGCTTTATCATACCGCTGCTTAAAGCTATGTATAGAGCCTGCCTCCACTACATTGCTTCCTAGACTATTCCACTTCCCGACAACTCTGTGACTGAAGAAATACTTCCTAACATCTCTGTGATTCATCTGAGTCTTCAACTTCCAACTGTGTCCCCTTGTTGTTGTGTCCCATCTCTGGAACATTCTGTCTCTGTCCACTTTGTCAATTCCTCTCAGTATCTTATATGTTGTTATCATGTCCCCCCTATCTCTCCTGTCCTCCAGTGTCGTCAGGTCGATTTCCCTTAACCTCTTCTCGTAGGACATACCCCTTAGCTCCGGGACTAGTCTTGTTGCAAACCTTTGCACTTTCTCTAGCTTCTTTACGTGCTTGGCTAGGTGTGGGTTCCAAACTGGTGCTGCATACTCCAGTATGGGCCTAACGTACACAGTGTACAGGGTCCTGAACGATTCTTTATTAAGATGTCGGAATGCTGTTCTTAGGTTTGCTAGGCGCCCGTATGCTGCAGCAGTTATTTGGTTGATGTGCGCCTCAGATGTTCCTGGTGTTATACTCACCCCAAGATCTTTTTCCTTGATTGAGGTTTGCAGTCTCTGGCCCCCTAGGCTGTACTCCGTCTGCGGTCTTCTTTGCCCTCCCCCAATCTTCATGATTTTGCATTTGGTGGGGTTGAACTCCAGGAGCCAGTTGCTGGACCAGGCTTGCAGCCTGTCCAGATACCTTTGTAGTTCTGCCTGGTCCTCGTCCGATTGAATTCTTCTCATCAACTTCACATCATCTACAAACAGGGACACTTCGGAGTCTATTCCTTCCGTCATGTCGTTCACAAATACCAGAAACAACACTGGTCGCAGGACTGACCCCTGTGGAACCCCGCTCGTCACCGGCGCCCACTCTGACACCTTGCCACGTACCATGACTCGCTGCTGTCTTCCTGACACTCACCCACATGGTGTGTAGATGATTGCCTCTCACCCACATGGTGTGTGTAGATGGCTGCCACTCACCCACATGGTGTGTGTAGATGACTGCCTCTCACCCACATGGTGTGTGTAGATGACTGCCTCTCACCCACATGGTGTGTGTAGATAGCTGTCACTCACCCACATGGTGTGTGTAGATGGCTGCCTCTCACCCACATGGTGTGTGTGTGTGTAGATTGCTGCCACTCACCCACATGGTATGTGTAGATGGCTGCCACTCACCCACATGGTGTGTGTAGATGGCTGCCTCTCACCCACATGGTGTGTGTAGATGGCTGCCACTCACCTACATGGTGTGTAGATGGCTGCCACTCACCCACATGGTGTGTGTAGATGGCTTCCTCTCACCAACATGGTGTGTGTAAATGGCTGCCACTCACTCACATGGTGTGTAGATGGCTGCCACTCACCCACATGGTGTGTGTAGATGACTGCCTCTCACCCACATGGTGTGTGTGTGTGTAGATGGTTGCCACTCACCCACATGGTGTGTGTATTTGGCTGCCACTCACTCACATGGTGTGTGTAGATGGCTGCCTCTCACCCACATGGTGTGTAGATGGCTGCCACTCACCCACATGGTATGTGTAGATGGCTGCCACTCACCCACATGGTATGTGTAGATGGCTGCCTCTCACCCACATGGTGTGTGTAGATGGCTGCCTCTCACCCACATGGTGTGTGTAGATGGCTGCCTCTCACCCACATGGTGTGTGCAAACAACCCCCACTCACCCACACAGTGTATGCTTGTATGTTTGTACGGATGGTTCGTGACTATGGTGTACTAAGTCATTCGTCACCCAGTAACTCCCGTAACTATGCCTCTCACTGCCTCTAACTTTACATCAAGAGCCGCCAAACTTTCCGCCGAGGAAAAGGCGGAGGCAAGCCTCGCCACTCCCATGATTCCAGCCAGCATGATAACGAGGATGATAATGGTGATAACGAGCAGGATAATAATGATAGTTGGCCCCCTCAGGGCGGAAACTGAAGACAGGATTGTCTCTCTCTCTCGAAAAGTCCCTTGATGATGATAAAGGAATAAAGACTCAATGTATCTTTCAAGGTTTACCTTGTATTGAGACCGCAATCAAGGTAGTGTAGAGACTGTTAAGGAAGACCACAATCAAGGTAGTGTAGAGACTTAGCAAGACCACAATCAAAGTAGGATAGAGACTGTTAAGGAAGACCACAATCAAGGTAGTGTAGAGACTGTTAAGGAAGACCACAATCAAGGTAGTGTAGAGACTGTTAAGGAAGACCACAATCAAGGTAGTGTAGAGACTGTTAAGGAAGACCACAATCAAGGTAGTGTAGAGACTGTTAAGGAAGACCACAATCAAGGTAGGGTAGAGACTGTTAAGGAAGACCACAATCAAGGTAGTGTAGAGACTGTTAAGGAAGACCACAATCAAGGTAGGTAGAGACTGTTAAGGAAGACCACAATCAAGGTAGTGTAGAGACTGTTAAGGAAGACCACAATCAAGGTAGGGTAGAGACTGTTAAGGAAGACCACAATCAAGGTAGTGTAGAGACTGTTAAGGAAGACCACAATCAAGGTAGGGTAGAGACTGTTAAGGAAGACCACAATCAAGGTAGTGTAGAGACTGTTAAGGAAGACCACAATCAAGGTAGTGTAGAGACTGTTAAGGAAGACCACAATCAAGGTAGTGTAGAGACTGTTAAGGAAGACCACAATCAAGGTAGGGTAGAGACTGTTAAGGAAGACCACAATCAAGGTAGGGTAGAGACTGTTAAGGAAGACCACAATCAAGGTAGTGTAGAGACTGTTAGGAAGACCACAATCAAGGTAGTGTAGAGACTGTTAAGGAAGACCACAATCAAGGTAGTGTAGAGACTGTTAAGGAAGACCACAATCAAGGTAGTGTAGAGACTGTTGAGGAAGACCACAATCAAGGTAGGGTAGAGACTGTTAAGGAAGACCACAATCAAGTTAGGGTAGTCTATTGAAGAATTAGACACACATGCAACATCTGGGTGTCTTTTTTTGTAGACTTTCGGCTCTACTGCTTATTAGTCTGGGAAAAACGATGGGAGGACACATTAGCTCTTGAGAAAACACGCATGATGATGGTCTAGGCACCATGATGGTAATGCTGGAGCAGTGGTGAGAATGATGGTCTCTAGGCACCATGATGGTAATGCTGGAGCAGTGGTGAGAATGATGGTCTAGGCACCATGATGGTAATGCTGGAGCAGTGGTGAGAATGATGGTCTCTAGGCACCATGATGGTAATGTTGGAGCAGTGGTGAGAATGATGGTCTCTAGGCACCATGATGGTAATGCTGGAGCAGTGGTGAGAATGATGGTCTAGACACCATGATGGTAATGTTGGAGCAGTGGTGACAATGATGGTCTCTAGGCACCATGATGGTAATGCTGGAGCAGTGGTGAGAATGATGGTCTCTAGGCACCATGATGGTAATGTTTGAGCAGTGGTGAGAATGATGGTCTAGACACTATGATGGTAATGTTGGAGCAGTGGTGACAATGATGGTCTCTAGGCACCATGATGGTAATGCTGGAGCAGTGGTGAGAATGATGGTCTAGACACCATGATGGTAATGTTGGAGCAGTGGTGACAATGATGGTCTCTAGGCACCATGATGGTAATGTTGGAGCAGTGGTGAGAATGATGGTCTCTAGGCACCATGATGGTAATGTTTGAGCAGTGGTGAGAATGATGGTCTAGACACCATGATGGTAATGTTGGAGCAGTGGTGAGAATGATAGTCTCTAGGCACCATGATGGTAATGTTGGAGCAGTGGTGAGAATGATGGTCTAGACACCATGATGGTAATGTTGGAGCAGTGGTGAGAATGATGGTCTCTAGGCACCATGATGGTAATGCTGGAGCAGTGGTAAGAATGATGGTCTCTAGGCACCATGATGGTAATGCTGGAGCAGTGGTGAGAATGATGGTCTAGGCACCATGATGGTAATGCTGGAGCAGTGGTGAGAATGATGGTCTCTAGGCACCATGATGGTAATGTTGGAGCAGTGGTGAGAATGATGGTCTCTAGGCACCATGATGGTGAAGCTGGTGAAATGATGGTCTGAAGATGGTAATGCTTGAGCAGTGGTGAGAATGATGGTTCTAGGCACCATGATGGTAATGCTGGAGCAGTGGTGAGAATGATGGTCTCTAGGCACCATGATGGTAATGTTGGAGCAGTGGTGAGAATGATGGTCTCTAGGCACCATGATGGTAATGCTGGAGCAGTGGTAAGAATGATGGTCTCTAGGCACCATGATGGTAATGCTGGAGCAGTGGTAAGAATGAATGGGAGTGTGTTTCTAACCCGGGGATGAGGTTGATATCCTTGGGGTGAAATTTGACTCCAAATTGACCACGAAGAGCCTAAAGCACTTAGACGTATCTCGCATCTGTTCGACAGCAGAGGATGCAAGGCTCTGTGCGAGGCACAATTGCGTTCACACCTTGAGTATGCTGCACTTTCTTGGACTGAATTCGCTGCCCAGCCTTTGCGGAGTCGCGGTGTGCTTGTTTTTGCTCCCTAGCGGTGGAGTTGAGAACTGGTAGTTTTCATCAACATGGTGGAGCACTACAGATGACGTGTCAATACTGTCTGTATTGAAGTGCTGCAGGGCGCGATTTACCCAAGCAATGCAGATGTTCTCCTCCCAGCTGTTTTGAGGGATTCTTTAGGGATATCCAATGAAGAATTATTTGGAATATCTCTCAACGGTTCGTCGAGGATTTTTGTCAAGTTTGCAGTGGCTAGCGCATATGAGCGAGTGGTTGAAACGTATCAGGAGAAGAGGATTGTCGTCAACACGGGATTAGAGGTACGGCTTCGAGATGTGTCCCGGTACTACACTTATATACGGATTCGAAATGTGCCGTTCGAAGCGTTGGATGTTGATGTGCGAAACGTCTTCAGTCAATTTGGTGACGTCCATGCAGCAACGGTGCGCCGGTGGGCACAGGGGACTTATGCCGGGCTGCCAGAAGGTTCATTTTCTTTGAAAATGACGCTCAAACGTCAGATAACTTCATACGTCATGATGGATGAGTTCCGGCAGCAAGTCTATGTGACTTACGCAGGCCAAGTTCGAACGTGTCGCCTGTGTGGATTACCTGGACATGTGGCGGCGGCATGTGATCGTCGGATGGGTCATCAGAGACATGGCGCTGCTGATGGTATGAGGAAGGATGACGTGGTGGTCGTGGATGCTATGGATGAGTCGCCACGGGAGAATATAAGCGTGGTGCCAAGTGGACAATGGAGTGACATTGTTGATAAGGAGGATGAGCACGTACTAACGTTGTCACAGGTGACCCAGGATGGCGAGACAGCGGAGACGGAGGTAGTGGCTCTGCCGGAAGGTTTGAACTTGGTTTTGTCTGAGCCACTTTTGGAGGATTTTCCACTGTTGTTGGACAGTCCTGTGTGTGAGGGCACACAGCATGGTGTGGTGGACTCAGGATCAGATGTGAGGAGGGACAAGAGTGAGACGAGTGTGATGGGCGTCTCAGAGAGTGGGCCTTGTCTTCAGGTCCAGGAGGTTGGTGTAGAAGTACACAGGGGAGAGGATTGTGAGGCTATGGAGGCTACAGGGGACTCCAGGAAAAGGCCTAGTGGTCTAGTTGAGGATGATGTCCTAACACCTGGGCAACAGGTGTGCAAGAAGGCCTGGGTGGAGGTGGCAAAAAGGGGACGGGAGAGTGTCAAGGGTAGAGAGGGAGGGAGGGACAGGAAAGCAGACAGGCAAGTACTGGGAGTGTCAGTAGAGGAAGAGAGCATTAGTAAGGGAAAGTCGGTAGTGACGAGGAAGTTGAAAAGTAGAGGAAAGCCCCCTGCGTTCTTTTCAGGTGTTTAACGATGAATGTAAATGGCCTCCGAGCGGAGGTCAAACGTAAATGGGTAGAGGTGACATTAAGACGTTTAAATGTGGATGTGTGTATATTGCAAGAGCATAATTATAGGTTGGGGAGAGATTTGACGTTAAGTGGGTTTACAGTTTATGCAGGTAGTGCGGGTAGTTTCAAGGGAGGGGTGGCTATAGGAATATGTGTGACCAGTCCCTTTCGGTTGTTGGCATGGGAAGAGGGGGGTGGGAGTTTGGTAAGGGTTGAGGGTTTATGGGGGAATGTCAGTGTGTATAGTGGGAGTTTATATGCCGGCTATAAGTTGTAGAAGAACTAAGGAAGAGTTTGTGAGAGAGGAGTTGATATATTTCTTACGTGGGTTGCCGGTTGTGACTATTATCGCAGGGGATTGGAATTGTGTGATTAGGAAGAGGGATGTGGAACCGAGAGGGGCGGGGTGTGAGTTGGGGGTTTTGCGTGATGTTTTGGGTGCGGCAGGAGTCAGAGATGTGGTAGGGGGCGGTGGGTGGCATATAGAACATACGTTCATACGTAGGGGCTATGCTGCAAGACTCGATCGCATGTATGTGTCGAGGGATGTTATAGTGGAGAGTGTGGATTGCGTTGATGTTGGGTTTTCTGATCACAGGGGTGTGTTGGCAGTGTTGGGATGGGAGGTAGCTGTTAGAACGTATGCTAGTTATTGGAAGCTTAACGTGGGCTTATTGCAGGGGGAACTGTGTAGGAGGAGTTTTGAGGAGTGGTGGGAGGGGATGTGGAATGATGGGAAGGACCGGGAAGATGTGGTGGGCTGGTGGAATGGAGTGGCGAAAGTGGGTATTCAGGATTTTTATAAACGTGAAGATAGAGAGCAGGCGCGATTGTGTTATGGCCTGCAGAGGTATTTGGAGGGGCAGTTGTGGGATTGTTATGTGGGGGGTGCGGGTTATTCGCTGGAGGACATAGAGGTTTTGAGGGGCCAGTTGAAGGATATACAGAATGAGAGATTCCAGGCTATCAGAGTGAGGGCAGGTATTGAGGATGTGCTGTGGGGGGACAAACCGTCTTTGACTGTCTTGGGTGGTTTTCGAAAGAGGAGGCAGGGTATGACGATGACGTCATTGAAGGTGCACGAGGAGTTGGGTGGGTATACGGAGGGACAGGTACTGCGGGGTTTGTGGCAGGGGTGCTCTTTGTCGCAAATTCTGTTTGCATGCTTACAGGACCCTTTTTATAGGTTAGTATCGAAGGGGGTAGGGGAGGAGGGTCAGGTACCTAGTTGTGCATCAGGAATAGTGGGTTATGTTGATGACACAACAATTCTCGTAGGTGGGTGGGAGGGGTTAGATGCTATAGGGAGGATTATAAGTTTTTTTGGGGCAGCTACGGGGATGAGGATTAACAGGGTAAAATCTAAATTGTTAGAGGTGGGGACGTGGGTGGGCGGGGACGTGGGTGGTCGGGGACTTGGGGAAGAGGTATGGTTGGCATGTTGTTGAGTGCTTGAAAATTTGTGGGATAATTTTTTGTAATGATGCGAGTAGGGCAAGGGATGAAAATTCTTCTAAGGTGGTAACGGCGACAATAGCGTGAATGAGTGGATGGAGACCGGGAGATGTGACGTTAATGCAGAGGGTTATGGTAGTGAATGTTTTACTGTATAGTAAATTGTGGCATGTGGCAAGGGTATACCCACTCGTGGGGAGAGATGTTGAATTATTACAGCGGAGAGTGTTGCGGTATATATGGGGTTTTGGTAGACATTGGCTCAATAAGGAGGTTGTCATGACGCCGGTTAGTAAGGGAGGTTTGGGGTTGATACCCTTACATAGGAGGCTTATAGGGATATATGTAAAGCAGAGATATGTGGAGGAGGGAGGGGTGGGGGTAAGCGTGACGGGGAGGCGGAGGTGGTGGAGTGGCTGCCTGTTTATGTGAGGCAATGTTGAGGTACTACTTCAGAGAGCCAGGTGGTGGAAAATGGGACGTGAAAACCTGAGGTTTAGGTGAGTGAGGCTAAGGTTGAGGGTTTTACTGACTTTGCTTCAAGGGAGAGCCAAGGGGTTTTCGGGTGGGGTTTTTGGACAAGCTTGGGAAAGGTTTAGGGGGCTTTAAGCCTGGATATTGGTGGGTTTGGGGAAAATGTATGTAGAGGGTTAATGTACCTGGTGGTTGATTTCATATATGTGTCGTGGTGTATGCGCGAGGTAGTGGGTGGGAGGCGGGTTCGTGCCTTGGCGGCACATTTTTACAGGACGAAATGTAGGAATCAGGGTTTGTATGGGAGAACTTGGGTTGAGGCTTTCTCTGAGGGTTATAGAACGATGACGGTGGTGTCCCTTTTAAAGTTTTG
Source organism: Cherax destructor (assembly GCA_009830355.1). Taxonomy (NCBI): domain Eukaryota; kingdom Metazoa; phylum Arthropoda; class Malacostraca; order Decapoda; family Parastacidae; genus Cherax; species Cherax destructor. The sequence continues at coordinate 28,320 of WNWK01013163.1, read as the reverse complement.
GGGATGAAGTAGGAGCCAATCGAGGGGGACTGGTCGAGTGGGGGAGGGGGAGGTTGGGCATATCGGGAAGGGGTTGACTAGGTTATAGTTTGGTTGATTGATGTGTGGTTGGTTAGGCGTGGGTATACAGGGTTGAAGCTAGGATGGGTTGGGTCGGGGTGGTATCGTGGGTGTCCGAGTTTTGGACGTTTCAGGGGTTTTATGGGGTTGAAGGTAATTTTTCAGGTGTTTGTTGACTCAGACTTGGAGTGATGTTGGTTTGGGGGGTCATAGGGGTCATGGACGCATGGGGTTTTCCTCTAGGATGTAGTAGTGTAATATTCTAAAGATCAAGTAGTAGGGTTTGTCGGTGGTGATGTGCTGGCAGCTTGCATTTATGTGGCAGGTTTGAGGTTAGGAGGTATTAGGTGTTAGACAACCGACAGTGTGCAGGTGTGCTTGGGTGCAGTTGGCCCAGGTATCTGTGGCAATTCATGTAGGATTAAGTTGATGTTTTGCTATGTATTTCTTAGGTTTAACGTTTTTAGTACTGTATTCTGTATGTGTTTACTATCTTTTGTTTGAATTTACATTATGTGCAGCTTCTGCATATTTATGTGTTTTTTTCTAGAGTGTTTGTATATGTATGCAACACAAATGTGTTTTGTGTGGACTTATTCTCCCGTGTGGGAGTGTGACGTTGTGTTGTAGACAGTGTTGTCTACGGTAGTGATGGCTTGATGTTAATGTATTTCTTATTTAAGATGATGTTGTGGTGTGACCCTTGTTACGGGGGTCAGTTGTTTTTATGTGTTATTGTGCAACAATTGTTTTATAGTAGGGAAGAAGTAGGATATGTAACCAAAGGTTTAATTTTACGGTGTTTTTGAGACAGTGTATGTACAGTTTCATTGAGTGTGTTATGTTCTTGTATAGAAAATTTAGCTAGGATAGGTAGTAGGATGGACATTTTTTTTTTGTTTATGTGCTTTTGGCACGGGTTCTTATTATAGGATATATTGACAGATGTGTTTATTTCTGTTATGTTTGCTTGTTTTTGTTTATATGAGCCTAATTTATTCTTGGGCATTTATTGGATTGTTATGTATATATGTGTTTTTAAATAAAATAAAAAAAAAAAAAAACTTTCTTGGACTTCCTTCCCTCCGTCTCATCTGCGACTTCTTGACAGAACAGAGAACAGAGCAAGACAAATCTATCGCCTGGACCCGGCCTGGACAGATCTGTCATATCATCAAAGCCTTCAGTATCGGGTGGCCTTACTGTTATGTACAAGGCCAATGTTGTCGAGGTACCACACTTGGCTCCACTTCGTGGTCAGCGAGAAGACAGCTGCTATACCACAAGACGAGCAGCGAACAGCAGCTACACTCTGACTATACCCTTCTCAAGAACGTCACTTCATCTGAGATCATTTATTCCTAGAATGACTAGAGTATGGAACATGTTCGTACAGCAAAATGACATCGATGAAATAAGTCAGTCGGCCAAATGAAATTGCTGACCCACAGATGGCTCCAACTTCACCCTATTCCCTATTTGTTACCTACCAAATCATGTAAAACTCTTGTATGTGTGTGTGTGTATATATATATATATATATATATATATATATATATATATATATATATATTTATTAACACATCTGCCGATTCCCACCAAGGCAGGGTGGCCCGAAAAAAGAAAAACTTTCGTCATCATTCACTCCATCACTGTCTTGCCAGAGGGGTGCTTTACACTACAGTTATAAAACTGCAACATTAACACCCCTCCTTGAGAGTGCAGACACTGTACTTCCCATCTCCAGGACTCAAGTCCGGCCTGCCGGTTTCCCTGAATCCCTTCATAAATGTTACTTTGCTCACACTCCAACAGCACGTCAAGTATTAAAAAACATTTGTCTCCATTCACTCCTATCAAATACGCACACGCATGCTTGCTGGAAATCCAAGCCCCTCGCATACAAAACCTCTTTTACCCCCTCCCTCCAACCTTTCCTAGGCCGACCCCTACCCTGCCTTCCCTCCACTACAGATTTATACACTCTCGAGGTCATTCTGTTTCGTTCCATTCTCTCTACATGTCCGAACCACCTCAACAACCCCTCCTCAGCCCTCTGGATAATAGTTTTGGTAATTCCGCACCTCCTCCTAATTTCCAAACTCCTAATTCTCTGCATTATATTCACACCACACATTGACCTCAGACATGACATCTCCACTGCCTCCAGCCTTCTCCTCGTTGCAACATTCATCACCCATGCTTCGCACCCATATAAGAGTGTTGGTATAACTATACTCTCATACATTTCCCTCTTAACTTCCATGGACAAAGTTCTTTGTCTCCACAGACTCCTAAGTGCACCACTCACCCTTTTCCCCTCATCAATTCTATGATTCACCTCATCCTTCATAGACCCATCTGCTGACATGTCCACTCCCAAATATCTGAATACATTCACCTCCTCCATACTCTCTCCCTCCAATCTGATATCCAATCTTTCGTCACCTAATCATTTTGTTATCCTCATCACCTTACTCTTTCCAATATTAACTTTCAATTTTCTTCTTTTACATACCTTACCAAATTCATCCACCAACCTCTGCAACTTCTCTTCAGAATCTCCCAAAAGCACAGTGTCGTCAGCAAAAAGCAACTGTGACAACTCCCACTTTGTATTTGATTCTTTGTCTTTTAACCCCACACCTCTTGCCAAGACCCTCGCATTCACTTCTCTTACAACCCCATCTATAAATATATTGAACAACCACGGTGACATCACACATCCCTGTCTAAGGCCTACTTTTACTGAGAAATAATCTCCCTCTCTCCTACACACTCTAACCTGAGCCTCACTATCCTCATAAAAGCTCTTCACTGCTTTCAGTAACCTACCTCCTATTCCATACACCTGCAACATCTGCCACATTGCCCCCCTATCCACCCTATCATACGCCTTTTCCAAATCCATAAATGCCACAAAAACCTCTTTACCCTTATCCAAATACTGTTCACCTATATGTTTTACTGCAAACACTTGGTCTACACACCCCCTACCTTTCCTAAAGCCACCTTGTTCATCTGCTATTCTGCTCTCCGTCTTCCTCTTAATTCTTTCAATAATAACTCTACCATACACTTTACCTGGTATACTCAACAGACTTATTCCCCTATAATTTTTGCACTCTCTTTTGTCCCCTTTGCCTTTATACAAAGGAACAATACACGCTCTCTGCCAGTCCTAGTTACCTTACCCTCTTCCATACATGTATTATATAATAGCACTAACCACTCCAAAACTATATCTCCACCTGCTTTTAACATTTCTACCTTTATCCCATCAATCCCAGCTGCCTTACCCCCTTTCATTCTACCCACTGCCTCACGAACTTCCCCCACACTCACAACTAGCTCTTCCGCACTCCTACAAGATGTTATTCCTCCTTGCCCTATACACGAAATCACAGCTTCCTTGTCTTCATCAACATTTAACAACTCCTCAAAATATTCCCTCCATCTTCCCGATACCTCTAACTCTCCATTTAATAACTCTCCTCTCCTATTTTTAACTGTCAAATCCATTTGTTCCCTAGGCTTCCTCAACTTATAAATCTCACTCCAAAACTTTTTCTTATTTTCAACAAAATTTGTTGATAACATCTCACCCATTCTCTCATTTGCTCTCTTTTTACATTGCTTGACCACTCTCTTAACCTCTCTTTTTTTCTTCATATACTCTTCCCTCCTTGCATCACTTCTACTTTGTAAAAACCTTTCTTATGCAAACTTTTTCTCCCTTACATCATCATTCCACCAATCGCTCTTCTTCCCTCCCGCACCCACTTTCCTGTAACCACAAACTTCTGCTGAACACTCTAACACTACATTCTTTAACCTACTCCATACATCTTCGACCCCATTGCCTACACTCTCACTAGCCCATCTATCCTCCAATAGTTGTTTATATCTTACCCTAACTGCCTCCTCTTTTAGTTTATAAACCTTCACTTTCCTTGTATCCCATCTACCTTTTACTCCCACTTTAGCTACAACTAAAAAGTGATCTGATATATCTGTGGCCCCTCTATAAACATGTACATCCCAAAGTCTACTCAACAGTCTTTTATCTACCAATACATAGTCCAACAAACTACTATCATTACGCCCTACATCATATCTTGTATACTTATTTATCCTCTTTTTCTTAAAATATGTATTACCTATAAACCCCTTTCTATACAAAGTTCAATCAAAGGGCTCCCATTTTCATTTACACCTGGCACCCCAAACTTACCTACTACACCCTCTCTACATGTTTCTCCTACTTTAGCATTTAGGTCCCCTACTACAATTACTCTCTCACTTGGTTCAAAGGTTCCTATACATTCGCTTAACATCTCCCAAAATCTCTCTCTCTCCTCTACACTCCTCTCTTCTCCAGGTGCATACACGCTTATTATAACCCACTTTTCACATCCGACCCTTATTTTAATCCACATAATCCTTGAATTTACACATTTATATTCCCTCTTCTCCTTCCATAACTGATCCTTCAACATTATTGCTACCCCTTCTTTAGCTCTAACTCTCTCAGATACTCCTGACTTAATCCCATTTATTTCTCCCCACTGAAACTCGCCTATATATATATATATATATATATATATATATATATATATATATATATATATATATATATATATATATATATATCTTTCTTTCTTCAACCGTCGGCGTTTCCCACCGGAGCAGGGTGGCCCAAAAGAAAAAACGAAAGTTTCTCCTTTTACATTTAGTAATATATACAGGAGAAGGGTTACTAGCCCCTTGCACCCGGCATTTTAGTCGCCTCTTACGACACGCATGGCTTACGGAGGAAGAATTCTGTTCCATTATATATATATATATATATATATATATATATATATATATATATATATATATATATATATATTCAAAAATATTTCTGGCCGATCTGGAGACTCGACCCTACGAACCTTGTGACAGGAACGCAGTGCTTTACCGACCGTACCACACTGGACCAATACCATGGCATCCAGCTCACGCTAGACGTTGATCCAAGGCACCCAGCTTTCAGGCAGGTGGATCAACGTCTAGCGTGAGCTGGATGCCAAGTATGGTCCAGTGTGGTACGGTCGTAAAGCACTGCGTTCCTGTCAGGTTCGTAGGGTCGAGTCTCCGTCGGCCAGAGATCAGTGTTTGTGAATATTTCGCCTGCTCTTGCGAATTCCTAGCATATATATATATATATATATATATATATATATATATATATATATATGAGAGAGAGAGAGAGAGAGAGAGAGAGAGAGAGAGAGACAGACAGACAGACAGACAGACAGACAGTGTTCCAGAGATGGGACACAGCAACAAGGAAAACAGTTGGAAGTTGAAGACTCAGATGAATCACAGAGATGTTAGGAAGTATTTCTTCAGTCACAGAGTGGTCGGGAAGTGGAATAGTTTAGGAAGCGATGTAGTGGAGGCAGGCTCCATACATAGCTTTAAGCAGAGGTATGATAAAGCTCATGGCGCAGGGAGAGTGACCCAGTAGCGGCCAGTGAAGAGGCGGGGCCAGGAGCTGTGAATCGACCCCTGCAACCACAACTAGGTGAGTACAGACAGAAAAACAGATCCATAAAAATTAAGTTTATTTTAGATACTAATTTTTTTTTATACAGTATACCTGGAGAGGGTTTCATTGGTCAACGCCCCCACGGCCCGGTCTGTGACCAGGTCTCGTGGTGGATCAGAGCCTGATCAACCAGGCTGTTACTGTTGGCCGCAAGCAAACCGACGTACGAACCACAGCCTTATCTGCATGCCGCTACTGGCAGAGCATGAATTTATTTCAGAAATTAACATGCCACAGCGCTCTTTCTCATTCCAATTAAGAATGGGTTTTAAACGTTTAATTAAAGCTAGAGGGAAAAATTTCTCACAACATTAGAGATTTTCTTACGACCGACAAGATTTGTCTAAGATGGAAGATAATGTGGAATATTGTGAAATATTATTATTATATTTTCAGCAATAGTAGTAGTAGTGTGGAGCGTTAGACCCGTAGGGGTCAAACAGTAAATCTTGTACAGTGTTGTACGTGAAGTAATGAGTTTCCTGACACAGTACAGGATTGTGACGATGTACAATACAGTGTTGTACACTGTTTATTAAATTCTCGCAACACACGTGCACGCATACACACGCAACACAAGGAAACACATGACACACACACACAACAAAATAATAACACTTCCGTAGTATAACACTTGTGTCTATCAATAATGCAAGGGGGGCGTCGTCCATATCCGCCACCACCATCACCATCATTTCCACCATCACCACCACCAGAATGATGGTGTCACACGCTGCCATTACCCAAACATTGACCCCCATTATACCACGACCACTTTCCTTTCTCTTGCCTTCCTCCCTCCTCCCACACTAACATTACCACCCCAATGACAACACTCCCACACCAACCAACACTCCCACACTAACATTACCATCCAAATACAACACTCCCACACCACCCCAATCCTCTTGCCAATTTAGAAGAGCTATACACCCACCTGGGTGAGAGAATAAGGAGATTGTATGAAGATCCTCTATAGTCTATACTATACCACAATATAGATCGAACCACAGACTAGACGACCCTCAGGACTATAGGAGAGGCACCACAACAGATCACAGAATATTTCTGATAGATGAGAGATAGTGACAATCAGTGGTGTCCACAGACTAGACGACCCTCAGTGCCACGGGAGAGGCACCACAACAGATCACAGAATATTTCTGATAGATGAGAGATAGTGACAATCAGTGGTGTCCACAGACTAGACGACCCTCAGTGCCACGGGAGAGGCACCATAACAGATCACAGAATATTTATGATGGATGAGAGATAGTGACGATCAGTGGTGTCCACAGACTAGACGACCCTCAGTGCCACGGGAGAGGCACCATAACAGATCACAGAATATTTCTGATGGATGAGAGATAGTGACGATTAGTGGATATGTCTCAGATGTGGAAAAAGACACTTATGTTCAGTTTAGAACATTAATTAGAGCAAACGTTTCGCCACGAGTGGCTTCTCCATTCCTAATGACTGATGAAGCCCTACTGGAGAAACGTTTCCTCTATTAAATGTCCTGAACTGTACATAAGTGTCTTGTTCCACACCTTTTCTGTGTCACCATACCATTGTTCAGTGTACCAGGACAGTACAAAGTGCCAGCCATTCTTCAGTGTACCACGACAGTACAAAGTGCCAGCCATTCTTCAGTGTACCAGGAGAGTACAAGATGCCAGCCAGTTTGCCACGAGAGCCCATGCTGGCACCAGTAGTGTTTTTCACGTATATATCAATATATATATATATATATATATATATATGTCGTGCCGATTAGGTAAAACTTGCGATTTTGGCTTAAATAGCAACGCTCTTCTTGCCATATAAGACAAGCAAAAATTTGTGTATGCAATAATTTCGCCAAAATCATTATGAACATAACGAAAAATATATATTTCATTGTGTTTGTTTATTATTAAATTAATGTTAACGTATCTAAAATATATTTAGTTGGGTTAGGCTAAATTAAATTGCGCTTGTTGTAATAAGGTTAGGTAGGTTTTCAAAGTTTCTCTTGGTACAAAATTATAAATTCTTACATTAACATAAATGAAAAAATATATTTTTAAACGTATAAGAGAAATTTTTAGAAAGGAATTAATTTTAGATGAGTTCTTGCTAATTGACCAGTTTTACCTAATCGGCACGACATATATATATATTTTATATATATATATATATATATATATATATATATATATATATATATATATATATATATATATATATATATATATATATATATATATATATATATAGTATATATATATATCAATACTACTATACACCGAGAAGTATGTTAATGAGACAATACGCAGTTTATGCCATTCTTATCGAGAAGACATTTCGCCCACTAGGTACCTCATCAATTACGAGAACTGAGTGTCTAGTGGGTGAAACGTTCTCTCAATAAAATAACTTAAACTGTGTATTGTGTCTTGTTGGTCTGGTTTTCATGTATATGTAGATATATCCAGCAGTGTTGGAGGGTACAGTGTTGCTTGAACCAGCAGTGTTGGAGGGTACAGTGTTGCTTGAACCAGCAGTGTTGGAGGGTACAGTGTTGCTTGAACCAGCAGTGTTGGAGGGTACAGCGTTGCTTGAACCAGCAGTGTTGGAGGGTACAGTGTTGCTTGAACCAGCAGTGTTGGAGGTACAGTGTTGCTTGAACCAGCAGTGTTGGAGGGTACAGTGTTGCTTGAACCAGCAGTGTTGGAGGGTACAGTGTTGCTTGAACCAGCAGTGTTGGAGGGTACAGTGTTGCTTGAACCAGCAGTGTTGGAGGGTACAGTGTTGCTTGAACCAGCAGTGTTGGAGGGTACAGTGTTGCTTGAACCAGCAGTGTTGGAGGGTAGTGTTGCTTGAACCAGCAGTGTTGGAGGGTACAGTGTTGCTTGAACCAGCAGTGTTGGAGGGTACAGTGTTGCTTGAACCAGCAGTGTTGGAGGGTACAGTGTTGCTTGAACCAGCAGTGTTGGAGGGTACAGTGTTGCATGAACCAGCAGTGTTGGAGGGTACAGTGTTGCTTGAACCAGCAGTGTTGGAGGGTCAGTGTTGCTTGAACCAGCAGTGTTGGAGGGTAGTGTTGCTTGAACCTGCAGTGTTGTAAGGTACAGTGTTGTTTGAACCAGCAGTGTTGCTTGAACCATTAGTGTTATAAGGTACAGTATTGTTTGAACCATCTGTATTGCAAGGTTCAGTATTGCAAGGTACAGTATTGCAAGGTACAGTGTTGCAAGGTACAGTGTTGCAATGTACAGTGTTGCAAGGTACAGTGTTGCCTATATGAAGCGCTGCTATCTTGTTTCTCTGCTTGTGGTGGTAGGATTATTGATCATGGGAGGTGGTGGTGGTGGTGGTGGTGATGGTGGTGTTGTTGTTGTTGTTGTTGTTGTTGGTGGTGGTGGTGGTGGTGGTGGTGTTGGTAGTGGTAGTGGTGGTGTTGGTAGTGGTAGTGGTGGTGTTGGCAGTGGTGGTAGTGGTAGTGGTGGTGATAGTTGTAGTGGTGGAGGTAGTGGTGTTGGTGTTGATAATTGCATTAGTTATGATGCTAATAGTTGTAGCTATAATGGTTTCAGCTATGGTGATAATGGTGGTAAATATGGTGATGGTGTTGGTATCAATGGTGGTGTTGGTGGTGGTTTGTAGGTACTGGAGGTGGTATTAATTATAGTGAGGGTGGTGGTGGTGAGTTGCATAGCGTGTTGCACAGTGTTCCCCTCACCCCTCCCGTCACCACCAGACATGCAAGGTTCCAAGGGCACCTGTTGATGCAGTGCCCACAGGAGGAGGGGGGAGGAGGTGGCAGAGAGGGGAGATGGAAGAAAGAGGGGGAAGTGAGGGAGAGGGATAAGTTGTCGCATGCTAAGAATATGTTACATTTTATTCGGCCTATGTCACACACCCACACAGGCTGCCTCCCGACCAGTCAACCAGGTGCTAAGGGTTTAACAACCATGTGCTATCGTTATACCAGTACCCTGGCTCAACCAGCCAATCACAAGGAAGCCCGCCAAAGCTGTGAAGTGACGTGGTACCCTTGTAAAGCAGTTTTTGGCAGACTTACCTTCCCAGCTGGTCGCTACAGTTCTCACCGTGTCTTGTGCTCACATTCGCCTCATTGTACATACTAGTTGTAAATACTCTACATAGGCTATATACATATTATAAATACCAGCTTGTTTTTGGTGATGGAAATACAATAATTCACTCTGCTGATTTTTGTTCATTCCTAGGTGATTATTGTGTTCGTAACAGATATTGTTCCAACGTTACCCGCTCACGTGAGCACTGGCAAATGGCACTCTTTCCAGATCTTGTATCCTACATCATTTTTCCCAGATGACTTAAGTAGAAATATTACACCAGAAAATGTGAGTACTGAGAAAGTGGTGTGAGAAACTGAGAGAGCCACACGGCTGAAGAAAGCTGGCAGCAAGTACTGTAAGAACAGCTGTAAGAACAGCTGTAAGAACAGCTGTAAGAACAGCTGTAAGAACAGCTGTAAGAATGGCTGTAAGAACAGCTGTAAGAATGGCTGTAAGAATGGCTGAAAGAACAGCTTACCTGTTGATGAAAAGTTTGAGATGAGGGAGTACTGTAGTGGGTAGTAGCAGTGCAAGACCATAAAGTACTGCAGTTAGTGACACCCAGGGTTACTGTGGTGGGTAGTAGCAGTGCAAGACCATACAGTACTGCAGTTAGTGACACCCAGAGTTACTGTGGTGGGTAGTAGCAGTGCAAGACCATACAGTACTGCAGTTAGTGACACCCAGGGTTACTGTGGTGAGTAGTAGCAGTGCAAGACCATACAGTACTGCAGTTAGTGACACCCAGGTTACTGTGGTAGGTAGTAGCAGTGCAAGACCATACAGTACTGCAGTTAGTGACACCCAGGGTTACTGTGGTGGGTAGTAGCAGTGCAAGACCATACAGTACTGCAGTTAGTGACACCCAGGGTTACTGTGGTGGGTAGTAGCAGTGCAAGACCATACAGTACTGCAGTTAGTGACACCCAGGGTTACTGTGGTGGGTAGTAGCAGTGCAAGACCATACAGTACTGCAGTTAGTGACACCCAGGGTTACTGTGGTGGGTAGTAGCAGTGCAAGACCATACAGTACTGCAGTTAGTGACACCCAGGGTTACTGTGGTGGGTAGTAGCAGTGCAAGACCATACAGTACTGCAGTTAGTGACACCCAGGGTTACTGTGGTGGGTAGTAGCAGTGCAAGACCATACAGTACTGCAGTTAGTGACACCCAGGGTTACTGTGGTGGGTAGTAGCAGTGCAAGACCATACAGTACTGCAGTTAGTGACACCCAGGGTTACTGTGGTGGGTAGTAGCAGTGCAAGACCATACAGTACTGCAGTTAGTGACACCCAGGGTTACTGTGGTGGGTAGTAGCAGTGCAAGACCATACAGTACTGCAGTTAGTGACACCCAGGGTTACTGTGGTGGGTAGTAGCAGTGCAAGACCATACAGTACTGCAGTTAGTGACACCCAGGGTTACTGTGGTGGTAGTAGCAGTGCAAGACCATACAGTACTGCAGTTAGTGACACCCAGGGTTACTGTGGTGGGTAGTAGCAGTGCAAGACCATACAGTACTGCAGTTAGTGACACCCAGGGTTACTGTGGTGGGTAGTAGCAGTGCAAGACCATACATGCATCTTGCCAGGTCTGTGTGAACAGTGCAAGACCATACAGTACTGCGTTAGTGACAGGTTACTGTGGTGGGTAGTAGCAGTGCAAGACCATACAGTACTGCAGTTAGTGACACCCAGGGTTACTGTGGTGGGTAGTAGCAGTGCAAGACCATACAGTACTGCAGTTAGTGACACCCAGGGTTACTGTGGTGGGTAGTAGCAGTGCAAGACCATAAGTACTGCAGTTAGTGACACCCAGGGTTACTGTGTGGGTAGTAGCAGTGCAAGACCATAAGTACTGCAGTTAGTGACACCCAGGGTTACTGTGGTGGGTAGTAGCAGTGCAAAACCATACAGTACTGCAGTTAGTGACACCCAGGGTTACTGTGGTGTGTAGTAGCAGTGCAAGACCATACAGTACTGCAGTTAGTGACACCCAGAGTTACTGTGGTGGGTAGTAGCAGTGCAAGACCATACAGTACTGCAGTTAGTGACACCCAGAGTTACTGTGGTGGGTAGTAGCAGTGCAAGACCATACAGTACTGCAGTTAGTGACACCCAGGGTTACTGTGGTGAGTAGTAGCAGTGCAAGACCATACAGTACTGCAGTTAGTGACACCCAGGGTTACTGTGGTGGGTAGTAGCAGTGCAAGACCATACAGTACTGCAGTTAGTGACACCCAGGGTTACTGTGGTGGGTAGTAGCAGTGCAAGACCATAAAGTACTGCAGTTAGTGACACCCAGGGTTACTGTGGTGGGTAGTAGCAGTGCAAGACCATACAGTACTGCAGTTAGTGACACCCAGGGTTACTGTGGTGGGTAGTAGCAGTGCAAGACCATACAGTACTGCAGTTAGTGACACCCAGGGTTACTGTGGTGGGTAGTAGCAGTGCAAGACCATACAGTACTGCAGTTAGTGACACCCAGGGTTACTGTGGTGGGTAGTAGCAGTGCAAGACCATAAGTACTGCAGTTAGTGACACCCAGGGTTACTGTGGTGTGTAGTAGCAGTGCAAGACCATACAGTACTGCAGTTAGTGACACCCAGAGTTACTGTGGTGGGTAGTAGCAGTGCAAGACCATACAGTACTGCAGTTAGTGACACCCAGAGTTACTGTGGTGGGTAGTAGCAGTGCAAGACCATACAGTACTGCAGTTAGTGACACCCAGGGTTACTGTGGTGAGTAGTAGCAGTGCAAGACCATACAGTACTGCAGTTAGTGACACCCAGAGTTACTGTGGTGGGTAGTAGCAGTGCAAGACCATACAGTACTGCAGTTAGTGACACCCAGAGTTACTGTGGTGGGTAGTAGCAGTGCAAGACCATAAAGTACTGCAGTTAGTGACACCCAGAGTTACTGTGGTGGGTAGTAGCAGTGCAAGACCATACAGTACTGCAGTTAGTGACACCCAGAGTTACTGTGGTGGGTAGTAGCAGTGCAAGACCATAAAGTACTGCAGTTAGTGACACCCAAGTTACTGTGGTGGGTAGTAGCAGTCAGACATAATGCAGTTAGTGACCCCGGTTAGTGGTGAGTAGTAGCAGTGCAAGACCATACAGTACTGCAGTTAGTGACACCCAGGTTACTGTGGTGGGTAGTAGCAGTGCAAGACCATACAGTACTGCAGTTAGTGACACCCAGGTTACTGTGGTGAGTAGTAGCAGTGCAAGACCATACAGTACTGCAGTTAGTGACACCCAGAGTTACTGTGGTGGGTAGTAGCAGTGCAAGACCATAAGTACTGCAGTTAGTGACACCCAGGGTTACTGTGGTGGTAGTAGCAGTGCAAGACCATAAGTACTGCAGTTAGTGACACCCAGGGTTACTGTAGTGGGTAGTAGCAGTGCAAGACCATAAAGTACTGCAGTTAGTGACACCCAGGGTTACTGTGGTGGGTAGTAGCAGTGCAAGACCATAAAGTACTGCAGTTAGTGACACCCAGGGTTACTGTGGTGGGTAGTAGCAGTGCAAGACCATAAGTACTGCAGTTAGTGACACCCAGGGTTACTGTGGTGGGTAGTAGCAGTGCAAGACCATAAAGTACTGCAGTTAGTGACACCCAGGGTTACTGTGGTGGGTAGTAGCAGTGCAAGACCATACAGTACTGCAGTTAGTGACACCCAGGGTTACTGTAGTGGGTAGTAGCAGTGCAAGACCATGAAGTACTGCAGTTAGTGACACCCAGGGTTACTGTAGTGGGTAGTAGCAGTGCAAGACCATAAAGTACTGCAGTTAGTGACACCCAGGGTTTACTGTAGTGGGTAGTAGCAGTGCAAGACCATGAAGTACTGCAGTTAGTGACACCCAGGGTTACTGTAGTGGGTAGTAGCAGTGCAAGGTCATGAAGTACTGCAGTTAGTGACACCCAGGGTTACTGTAGTGGGTAGTAGCAGTGCAAGACCATACAGTAATAGTGATAACCAGTTGCATTAGGGACACGGCCATGATGTATTAGCGAGCCTTATTCTCTCACTACCTGATACCACGATCAACTAACCTCATTTACAAGACCTAGCTACTCACACGAGACTACATAACCTCGTTCTTTCAGCTCATGACCTCTCTACGACGCATATAAACACCCATGTCTTGTTTCTGTGAACCGATGGTGCTTCTGGTGGATAAAATTATTTTATAATGCATAACAAACGTTGGGTGTCTTGTTTATATGAAAATTACTTGTTAATCTAAAGAATAGAAAGACACAATACCGTGGCTGGAACAATACACAAATAACCCGCACACACGACTTTTCGGTGACTAAATGGTCCAAGTTGGACCGAAACGTCGTCATAAATTTCATTCTATGTGCGAGTTAGTCTAAGATTGCTGGATACACGCGAGTCATTAAAAGTTATAAACATTAAAAAAGACAATGGGCTTAAATGGCCTTCTCGTCTATACGTAATTGAGACCGTAAAGTGATGCGCAAACTGTCAACGGAGGAAAAGAACCTCACAGGTCAATACAGAATTGCGAGCATTCCTGAAGATGGAAGAACCATTATTAGATCAGTGGGAGCAGATCTTGTGCACTAGAATGATAGTCACTCGGGAACTGGTTATGGAGACTAGAATGATAGTCACTCGGGAACTGGTTATGGAGACTAGAATGATAGTCACTCGGGAACTGGTTATGGAGACTAGAATGATAGTCACTCGGGAACTGGTTATGGAGACTAGAATGATAAGTCACTCGGGAACTAGTTATGTAGACCTGAGTGACAGTCACTCGGGAACTATGTCCTAATACTAGTGAATAATTTGTCTAGAATATACTGCGCTGGTCTTAATTCTAAGGAAGAGCTGTACAGATTGTTGCAAAGGAAATTCTAAGAGGATTTGCTGCCGTATTAGGCTGCTGGGGGAGCCTTAATAACTGACAAACGTTCACATGTCAAATGTGAATAAATGTTTATTAACCGACACTTGATAAATGAGACACCTTTGCACTGCTGACAGTGGTCCAGGAGAGATCGAAACGTCGTCTACAAGATTTCATCACCTAAGTGCTGGTTTTTGATGAACTGTTCCAGCCACGGCGTTGTGACTTCCTATTTCCCAGGTACTGCCTTCACCACAACTTATCACCCAACAAGCCGATGCAGTGGCACAAGTCTACCAATTAAACTAGGAAGCAAAATACTGTGATAATCATTGAGACTTCAATGGGAAAGACCGTAAGTATTTATTTGTCGATTCTGCACTGCACCACTGAACACCACTGTCCATAAGTCAACACAAACTCTGCAACTTGTATACTAACCCGCACACAGGAGAGGAAGCTTATAACTGGTTATTTGTGTATTGTTTCAGTCACGGTATTTTTTTTTTTGTTCTTCAATCTGACAAGTGTTGCATACCATTTGCAACAAGTGTGGAAGTGTTGTATGTTCAGTAAGTTGACAGTTTTGAATGGGAGGGTGCGTATTGTTGGAACTTGAGTGATTATTCTAACAGTAGATTACTGGTGAGTAACAGAAATCAGCTTTTACAATAATCGCCCTGTTTGCTTTAGGTGGTAGAGCCAAGCAAGATTTTTCCCTCGAAGGTCCCAGCCAAGAAGAGAACTGCTAGGATAACTACTGGAACTGCTAGGATAACTACTGGAACTGCTAGGATAACTACTGGAACTGCTAGGATAACTACTGGAACTGCTAGGATAACTACTGGAACTGCTAGGATAACTACTGGAACTGCTAGGATAACTACTGGAACTGCTAGGATAACTACTGGAACTGCTGGAGAACTACCTCAATAGCAAAAGCCCAAATCAGCTACGATCAAAACTTTGATCGTAAGTAAGACCTTCCAGACTGAAAGAGTGAGCCGGCGCTGTATGACCCCTGTGGTTTAGCGCTTCTTTTGATTATAATAATAATGAAAGAGTGAGTCCTATGCTATCTTTTTTTAATGACCAATCTTCCGCTAATCAAAGACGGTTTAATGAGCTTCGTAGGAAAGGCTCTTACAGAATAATAGTGAAAACTGTGTTAATCTTAAGGGGAATATCTGAAAGACCAAGTGGAGACGATCGTACAGTGGTGTGGTGAAATTAAGAGTTTATCTTCCAGTGTAGACAAGATAGTGGAGGATGTGTTGCTGAGGGAGATGTGAGTGGGGATATTGTAGTTGATCTGCAGGATGTGCTGCTGAAGATGTGAGTGATGATGTTGTAGTCTCATCATGTGCTGCTGAAGATGTGAGTGGGGATGTTCTAGTCTCTCTTCAGCATGTGCTGTTGAGGGAGTTGTGAGTGAGGATGTAGTCGCAGTGCAGGATGTGCTGCTGAGGGAGCTGTGAATGAGGATGTGGTCGTCGCTCTTCAGGATGTGTTGCTCGGGGAATTGTGATTGAAGATGTTGACTATGAGATCTATGTAGCCTAGTTACTAAAAAACAAAGTTCGTTCTATGCATGGGATGACGACTCCGTCAAGGGCCCAGGAAGCATCTTAAATCAAACTGATGTGGGAGTGACGGGGTAGTCTTGCTGGGAGAGGAAAGCTGGAGGGATGCTGGGGTGAGATGATGGAGCAGGGGTGCTGGAAAGGGATGCTGGGGTGAGGTGCTGGAAAAGGGATGCTAGGGTAAGGTGCTGGGGAAGGGATGCTGGGGGGAGGAGTGCTGATGGTAACGAGGTCCCTGAGGAAAATAAACACACAGTTCCCCAGATGGTATCACCTACTCTGTTAGACCTACCCCTCTACTAATACCCCCGACTGACCAGATGTGACGCGGAGGTAAGTCACTTTATCGAGTTATATTTGATCACTCTCACGTATTGATTCCATCTGGAAAAGACCTGGGCCGGAACAAAACCGGCGAACCTACTACAATACTGGCAAGTTACTGGAAACCTTGAACATGTAGATAAATGGTTCAAAGATAACACAAGTTGATAACTTTGATACATGTGCAACCCTGAGTGTCTTTATTGTGGAAAAGTTCCGCCACTCAGTGGCCTTGTCAGTCCAATACAAAGAATAGCGAAGATCAGGAGTTTAAAGTAATCAGTCCTTCAATCACGAGTGAAGGACTGATTACCTCAAACTCCTTTTGATTACCATTTTTCTTTGTATTGGGCTGATGAAGTAACTGTGGGGCGAAACGTTTCCACAATAAAGATACCCAAGTGTTGCACATGTGTCTAATTTATGTCTGAACACGTTTGACACCTAAGTCTGATTCCTGAGTCTGCTACCTAATTTCACTACCTCAGTCTGCTACCTAAGTTCGCTATCTAACACGTTCTGATGTTAACTAACACAAAAAAAATGAGTTCACAGCCTAACATTTTCCCAAACTCTTGATCTAATTCCTCCACTGAGCGAAGCTCACACCTCTGCAACACAATTGTCATCAAAGATTTGTTAAGTTATACCATGAATTAAGGTAATATCCTGGACTTCACCTTACGAAAGCAGACAAAGCAAATGCGATAGTAGTTTGGACAAGGTAGATTTTAGGGAAAAAATAACGTTTTGGAAGACAGGGAACTGACAAAAAAAATATAGTTTTCATTAACAGCCTACTGGGTTTTCTTATAAAAACAAATTTCCACTAGCCTACATTATGAGTTTTCTTTAAAAAAGGGTGGGATGGATTTTTGTTTTTCAAAAGAGCTACCATGTTATCCATCAGCTGATGGGGGGTGGGGGCCGAGGCCTTTATATATTCCTCCTTTTTGTTTTTGGTTCAATTTCAATGAACATTGATACTGTGATTTAACCAGCATTTTCCATCTTCACCAATTTTTGTGAATGACTATGTTGCAAAATTGCAAGATATTGCAAAATTTTATGTAGAGGAGGAAGGGGATAAAACCCTTCCTAATCAAAAAAATTGGTAAGACATACAATGTTCTAGTCGACATCAGATGAAAGATAAAGAGTTAGATAATGTTTATTTAAATTTCTTTTGAGAGAAATGTCAATAGATTGTTTAAAAAAAAATGTGAAATTTGTGTTTTTTTTTTTAAGGAATTTTTTGGAGGAAAAAAAAAATAAAAAAAAACAGTAAGACGTATCTAAAGTCAATATTGAAATTGTAATAGAACCATCATTCCTCAATAACATCCGAAAAAATCATTACACTCCTATAAATACTCTTCTCAAATAAGTGAAAATAATGTCAATAACTTATTCCTGTTTTATTCACAGTTTTGTTATATGTAAAACTCTATGGAAATGGCGCACCAAATTTGACCGTGTTGCACACTCAACATTTGTTGACAGCCCTCTGGCTACTGAGGCACCATCTCTCACTCTGCTCACTCTAGTCCTCACACAAGTTACCATGTAGACTCTTTTGAATGAAACAATCATCAAAATCGTTATTTTTGGAGTAAAAACAAAAAAACAAAAAAAACACTAATTATCAACATGCCTTGATTACAGGAAAAACAAAAGAAATTTACATGTTTGGAAAAACATACTTAGAAATATGATACAGAGAAGCTGATTACATCAACATGTAGCCAGAATTATGCACTATGTTTTGGTAAGAAAATATTATTTTCCATAATTTTTCAGGTTCAATTTTTTTTACCCCTCATATTAAGGCCTCGACCCCTTAAGCTGCCCTGTAACAGGTGTTCAGCAGACCTGTAACGGGTGTTAAGCTGTTCTGTAACAGGTGTTAAGCAGACCTGTAACGGGTGTTAAGCAGACCTGTAACGGGTGTTAAGCAGACCTGTAAAGGGTGTTAAGCAGACCTGTAACGAGTGTTAAGGTGGCCCGGTGGTCTGGTGGCTTAAGCTCTCGCTTCACACACGGAGGGCCCGGGTTCGATTCCCGGCGGGTGGAAACATTTCGACGTGTTTCCTTACACCTGTTGTCATGTTCACCTAGCAGCAAATAGGCTACCTGGGTTGTTAGTCGACTGGTGTGGGTCGCATCCTGGGGGACAAGATTAAGGACCCCAATGGAAATAAGACAGACAGTCCTCGATGACGCACTGACTTTCTTGGGTTATCCTGGGTGGCTAACCCTCCGGGGTTAAAAATCCGAAGAAATCTTATCTTATCTTATCTTATGTAACAGGTGTTAATCTGACGTGCGTGACACAGATGTTAATTTGATTGGACACATGTTAATCTGACCTGTACGACAGACTGTTTATTGAACCTGACTCGAACCTGTATTTTTTGTGTGTGACACAGGTTAATGTTAATCACAAATAGTAATTTCATGTTAAAATAACTCAAACTCGCCGGATTATTATATTTACAATCATATTGTTTTCCTAACTCATATCATGTACAATTTTTCCTATTATTTCCTACTGTTGTAACATTATTATTATTATTATTATTATTGGTATTATTATTATTGCTATTTTATTATGTTATATTACTGTATCAGTGACTATCACAATACCACAGTGACTATCACAATACCACAGTGACTATCACAATACCACAGTGACTATCACAATACCACAGTGACTATCACAATACCACAGTGACTATCACAATACCACAGTGACTATCACAATACCACAGTGACTATCACAATACCACAGTGACTATCACAATACCACAGTGACTTCACAATACCACAGTGAAAAATAAATCACACAATACCACAGTGACTATCACTATACCACAGTGACTATCACAATACCACAGTGACTATCACAATACCACAGTGACTATCACAATACCACAGTGACTATCACTATACCACAGTGACTATCACTATACCAGTGACTATCACAATACCACAGTGACTATCACAATATCACAGTGACTCACAATACCACAGTGACTATCACAATACCACAATGACTATCACTATACCACAGTGACTATCACAATACCACAGTGACTATCACAATACCACAGTGACTATCACAATACCACAGTGACTATCACTATACCACAGTGACTATCACTATACCAGTGACTATCACTATACCAGTGACTATCACCATATAACAGTGACTATCACAATACCACAGTGACTATCACTATACCACAGTGACTATCATATACCACAGTGACTATCATATACCACAGTGACTATCATATACCACAGTGACTATCACTATACCACAGTGACTATCACTATACCACAGTGACTATCACAATACGACAGTGACTATCACTATACCACAGTGACTATCACAATACGACAGTGACTATCACTATACCACAGTGACTACCACTATACCACAGTGACTATCACAATACGACAGTGACTATCACTATACCACAGTGACTATCACTATATCACAGTGACTATCACTATACCACAGTGACTATCACTATACCACAGTGACTATCACTATACCAGTGACTACCACTATACCACAGTGACTATCACTATTCCACAGTGACCACTATACCACAGTGACTATCACTATACCACAGTGACTATCACTATACCACACTGAATATCACTATACCACAGTGACCATCACTATACCACACTGACTATCACTATTCCACAGTGACCACTATACCACAGTGACTATCACTATATCACAGTGACTTTCAGCATACGACAGTGACTATCACTATACGACAGTGACTTTCAGCATACGACGGTGACTTTCAGCATACGACAGTGACTATCACTAAACGACAGTGACTATTACTAAACGACAGTGACTATCAGCATACGACAGTGACTTTCAGCATACGACAGTGATTATCAGCATACGACAGTGACTTTCAGCATACGACAGTGACTTTCAGCATACGAAGGTGACTTTCAGCATACGACAGTGACTATCACCATACGACAGTGACTATTACTATACGACAGTGACTTTCAGCATACGACAGTGACTATCACCATACGACAGTGACTCACCATACGACTGACTATCACCATACGACAGTGACTCACTACACGACAGTGACTTTCAGCATACGATAGTGACTTTCAGAATACGACAGTGACTTTCAGCTTACGACAGTGACTTTCAGCAGACTACAGTGACTTTCAGCATACGACAGTGACTATCATCATATGACAGTGACTATCACCATACGACAGTGACTCACCATACGACAGTGACTATCACCATACGACAGTGACTCACCATACGACAGTGACTATCACCACACGACAGTGACTTTCAGCATACGACAGTGACTTTCAGCATACGACAGTGACTATCAGCATACGAGTGACTTTCAGCAAATGACAGTGACTATCAGCATAAGACAGTGACTTTCAGCATACGACGGTGACTATCACCATACGACAGTGACTATCACCATACGACAGTGACTATCACCATACGACAGTGACTCACTATAAGAGTGACTTTCAGCATACGACAGTGACTATCAGCATACGACAGTGACTTTCAGCATACGACGGTGACTATCAGCATACGACGGTGACTATCAGCATACGACAGTGACTTTCAGCATACGACAGTGACTTTCAGCATACGACAGTGACTATCAGCATACGACAGTGACTTTCAGCATACGACGGTGACTATCAGCATACGACAGTGACTTTCAGCATACGACAGTGACTATCAGCATACGACGGTGACTATCAGCATACGACAGTGACTTTCAGCATACGACAGTGACTATCAGCATACGACTGACTTTCAGCATACGACGGTGACTATCAGCATACGACAGTGACTATCAGCATACGACAGTGACTTTCAGCATACGACAGTGACTTTCAGCATACGACAGTGACTATCAGCATACGAAGGTGACTATCAGCATACGACAGTGACTTTCAGCATACGACAGTGACTATCAGCATACGACAGTGACTTTCAGCATACGACGGTGACTATCAGCATACGACAGTGACTATCATCCTGTGAAGTTTCAGACTATCAACCACCACCTCCCCACACATCCGCTCAAACCCCCACCACGTACACGTACATCACTCCCCACGAACGTCACCCCTGGCTTAAAGTCTCCTGCCCTGGCTGAGGGCTCAGCCATCCCACTGACAGCCAGACAATGGCAGGGAATGTAAGTACTTACCACTGAGGTCAAGAGCAGCAGCGTAGTACACCCTCCCTCCACCACTGTATTATACACACTGAGGAACAAGTGTGAAGCAGCTCACATTTATCGTCTGCTGTTGCCATACACCACCACACATATATACGTGTGTATTGACATACATAAGTCCTCAAACACTTAATATTAGCATATGTGGGCGCCTGACACACATATTTACATATGGGTTCCATTCCCCTCTAGTTATTCTGCTTAGGTCTAAGGCCTATCGGTTGTGTGTGTGTCATTTCATCTCGTCTGTCACCTGTGTATATCTATGTATATACACTGATATACACATCTCAGTGTATATTATCCCATAGCTTGGTACCTTGCCTGTTATTCTACTGAGTTGGATGGGGTGTTCCTTGTAACTCTAAGTTTACTTAGGCACAAGCACACAGGAGCTGAGTCTCGACCCTTGCAACCACAAATAGGTGAGTACATAGTGTGGCTTACCCAGGATAACCCAGAAAAAGACAAAGTGGCTTATTTCCACTGTGCTCCCAGACTGCTTGTTTTTATGAGATGTGATATGACGTCCTAAGCCAGTCTCTGGATCTATTATATTCCTCTGTAATATGTATTAACAGTATACAAAACCGCAAATAGATGATGACATGCATCTACATATATCCCTGTGTTGTGTATCCCCAGTCCCCTGTATCTCGATGATCCAAGAAAGGTATCCCTGTGTTGTGTATCCCCAGTCCCCTGTATCTCGATGATCCAAGAAAGGTATCCCTGTGTTGTGTATCCCCAGTCCCCTGTACCTCAATGATCCAAGAAAGGTATCCCTGCGTTGTATATCCCCAGTTCCCTGTACCTCAATGCGCGCGAAAGGAACAGTGCAGAGTGCTGCGTAAGTTGATAATGTCTACCTACCTGGAGTCTACCTGGATGTGGTTGAATATTATCGCTGAAGATTTGAATGAAATCAGAAGAGACATTTACAAGTCATCACATGGAAACTAATATCCAGATTTCTTCAATAGAATTGGCAAATTTCGACATACACAGCCCAAATCTAATTCAAACTTTTTCAGAGTGATCAATATCTTAAAAATACACAAGCACATCAAGTTTGAAGCCACTCAGAAGAAGCATTATTAAGTCATCAGCATGGAAGGCTTGAAGGAAATCAGATGCGACACTCAGAAATATTCGCATGAAAAGCAGTCTTTCAATTTTTCAAAGTTTTTATATAAAAAAGAGCAAATTTTGACCCACACGGGCCAAAATAATTAAGTTGTTTGTGATATAATAATAATAATAGTAGTAATAATAATCTTTATTTCTACAAGTATATGATACAACTTATACAGACCATAGCTGACATCAATGACATATTACAGAGAAAGCGTCTTCTTATACAGAGCATTTCCCGCAAATTAGGTCAATTTTATTCCCGGGATGCGACCCACACCAGTCGACTAACACCCAGGTACCTATTTTACTGCTAGGTGAACATGGACAGCAGGTGTCTTAAGGAAACGTGTCCTAATGTTTCCAACCGTACCGGGGATCGAACCCCGGATCTCAGTGTGTGAGGTGAGTGCGCTACCTACCTAGCCACATACAAATGCATAAGGTCTTGAAGATACATATGGTTTAGCGCTTCTTTTGATTATAATAATAATAACAATTAAAGATACATAGTGTTTCTAGTCTTCCTCCTCTCATGCAACCTACACATGATAAAATCCTTTTTATTAAGAAAGAGCCGCTTTTTTTCCGTAGTTTTTTCCGCACTGAGCTCACTCACTGAGGTCCGTGGTTCGATCGCCGGTATGGGTGGAAATTTCACCTAGCAGTAAAATAGGTACCTAGGTGTTAGGTGACTTGTGTGGGTCGCATCCTGGGGACAAAATTAACATAATTTGGCAGAAATGCTTTGCATAAAAAGGGGCTTTCTATGTAGTAGTATGTCATTGATGTCAGCTATGGTCTATATAAGTTGTATCATGTACTTGTACATGATACCACCAATCCAACGACATTCATCTTTTCAAATATACAGGGTCTAAAGCCAGCAACAAACAACAAGGTACCTTACATTCTTGGACTGCTTACAGAGTCAAATGAAATGTTTGCGGCTTTCACAGAGACCCACATAACAGATCACTTGGACAATGAAATATGGATCCCTGGCTACAACCTATACAGGTGTGACAGAGTGAACAGGCAAAAGGGGGGGTTGGCCTGTATATCACAGAGTCACTTATATGCTCAGAACTACTAAATGCCTCAAATGATGTAGTTGAAGTTTTAGCAGTAAAGATCGAGAATCAAAACCTGGTCATCGTGGTTGTATACAAGCCTCCGGATGCAACGTCCCAACAATTCCAGGAACAGCTTCTGAAAATTGACCACTGTCTGGAAAATCTTCCAGCTCCTGCCCCCAACATCTTGCTCCTGGGGGACTTCAACCTAAGGCACCTAAAATGGAGGAATATTGCAAACAATGTGGTAGCAGAGATAACAACAGGAGGCAGCTCAGATGAAAACTCGCACACACACGAACTTTTAAATCTCTGCACCAAATTCACCTTAAACCAGCAAATAATAGAGCCCACAAGATTGGAAAATACGCTGGACCTTATCTTCACTAACAATGATGATCTGATACGAAATGTCATCATATCAAAAACGATATACTCAGATCACAACATAATAGAGGTCCAGACATGCATGAGGGGGGGCCCCAGATCGACAAAATGTGATCAGTCGCGAGGGAGCCTTCACCGATTTCAACTTCAATAACAAAAACATAAGGTGGGACCAAGTAAACCAAGTCCTAAATGATATAAACTGGGAAGATAGCCTAAGCATCACGGATCCTAACCTATGTCTAGAACAAATTAACTCTGTGGCACTTGAGGTTTGCTCAAGGCAAATTCCCTTAAGGAAAAGGAGGAGAAGATGTAAACTAGAAAGAGAGAGGCGCTCCCTATACAGGCGAAGGCAAAGAATAACAGAGCGGCTACAAGAGGCCAATATATCTGAAATACGTAGGGAGGCATTGGTCAGAGAAATAGCAAACATCGAATTAAAACTAAAAGAATCTTACAGGAATCAAGAAACGCGGGAAGAACTAAAAGCCATAAATGAAATTGAAAGAAACCCAAAGTATTTATTTTCTTATGCCAAAACAAAGTCGAGAACAACATCCAGTATTGGGCCCCTACTAAAACGAGATGGGTCCTACACAGATGACAGCAAGGAAATGAGCGAGTTACTAAAGTCCCAGTATGACTCAGTTTTTAGCGAGCCGCTAACCAGACTGAAAGTTGAAGACCTAAATGAATTTTTTATGAGAGTGCCACAGAACCTGGTAGACGCAAGCCTATCTGACATTACCCTGACGCCACATGAATTCGAAAAGGCGATAAATGACATGCCCATGCACTCTGCTCCAGGCCCTGACTCATGGAACTCAGTGTTCATCAAGAACTGCAAGAAGCCCCTATCTCGTGTTTTTAACATCCTATGGAGAGGGAGCATGGACACTGGGGTCGTCCTGCAGTTACTAAAAACAACAGACATAGCCCCACTCTACAAAGGCGGCAGTAAAGCAATAGCAAAGAATTACAGACCAATAGCGCAAACGTCCCATATCATAAAAATCTTTGAAAGGGTTCTAAGAAGCAAGATCGCCACTCATCTAGATAACCATCAATTACACAACCCAATGCAGCATCGGTTTAGAGCAGGTCGCTCCTGTCTGTCCCAACTACTGGACCACTACGACAAGGTCCTGGATGCTCTAGAAGACAAACAGTATGCAGATGTTATATACACAGACTTTGCAAAAGCCTTTGATAAGTGTAACCATGATGTGATAGCACACAAAATGCGTGATAAAGGAATAACAGGAAAAGTTGGTAGATGGATCTATAATTTCCTAACAAGTAGAACACAAAGAGTAGTAGCCAACAGAGTAAAGTCTGAGGCGGCTACGGTGAAAAGCTCTGTTCCACAAGGCACAGTACTCGCTCCCATCTTGTTCCTCATCCTCATATCGGACATAGACAGGGATATCAGCCACAGTGCCGTGTCTTCCTTTGCAGATGACACCCGAATCTGCATGACAGTGTCCACCACTGAAGGCACTGCAAGACTCCAAGCAGACATCAACCAAATCTTTAAA
The DNA here is from genome assembly GCA_009830355.1 of Cherax destructor. Classification (NCBI taxonomy): domain Eukaryota; kingdom Metazoa; phylum Arthropoda; class Malacostraca; order Decapoda; family Parastacidae; genus Cherax; species Cherax destructor. Next base: position 2,367 of record WNWK01013163.1, on the reverse strand, counting down.
TGGGCTGCAGAAAACAATATGAAGTTCAATGATGAGAAATTTCAATTACTCAGATATGGAAAACGTGAGGAAATTAAAATATCATCGGAGTATAAAACAATAGAGCGAAAAACTAATGTCAAAGACCTGGGAGTGATCATGTCAGAGGATCTCACCTTCAAGGACCATAACACTGTAGCAATCGCATCTGCCAAAAAAATGACAGGATGGATAATGAGAACCTTCAAAACCAGGGATGCCAAGCCCATGTTGACACTTTTCAGGTCGCGTTTTCTATCTAGGCTGGAATATTGCTGCACACTAACTGCACCTTTCAACGCAGGTGAAATTGCTGAACTAGAAAATGTACAGAGAACCTTCACGGCACGCATAACTACAATAAACCATCTCAATTACTAGGAACGCTTGAAGTTCCTAAACCTGTACTCCCTGGAATGCAGGCGTGAGAGATACATTATTATATACACTTGGAAAATCCTAGAGGGATTAGTACCAAACTTGCACACGAGTGTCACTCCCTACGAAAGCAAAAGACTCGGCAGGCGATGTAACATCCCCCCAATGAAAAGCAGGGGTGCCACTAGCACGTTGAGAGACAACACAATAAGTATCAGGGGCCCAAGACTGTTCAACTGCCTCCCAGCATACATAAGGGGGATTACTAATAGACCCCTGGCTGTCTTCAAGCAGGCACTGGATAGGCATCTAAAGTCGGTGCCTGACCATCCAGGCTGTGGTTCGTACGTTGGACTGCGTGCGGCCAGCAGTAACAGCCTGGTTGATCAGGTTCTGGTCCAACATGAGGCCTGGTCACAGACCGGGCCGCAGGGGCGTTGACCCCTGGAACTCTCTCCAGGTAAACTCCAGGTATTTGTCGATGACCAAGCCTATTATATATAGATTATATCATTACATGTAAGATGACAGTAGAACCATATTGTGGGATGCAATATGACTAGAACCATAATGTGGGATGAAATATGACTAGAACCATAATGTGGGATGAAATATGACTAGAACCATAATGTGGGATGAAATATGACTAGAACCATAATGTGTGATGAAATATGACTAGAACCATAATGTGGGATGAAATATGACTAGAACCATAATGTGGGATGAAATATGACTAGAACCATAATGTGGGATGAAATATGACTAGAACCATAATGTGTGATGAAATATGACTAGAACCATAATGTGGGATGAAATATGACTAGAACCATAATGTGGGATGAAATATGACTAGAACCATAATGTGGGATGAAATATGACTAGAACCATAATGTGTGATGAAATATGACTAGAACCATAATGTGGGATGAAATATGACTAGAACCATAATGTGGGATGAAATATGACTAGAAGCATAATGTGGGATGAAATATGACTTGAACCATAGTGTGGGATGAAATACGACAGTAGAACCATGGTGTGGGAAGAAATATGACAGTAGAACCATGGTGTGGGATGAAATATGACAGTAGAACCATAGTGTGAGATGAAATATGACAGTAGAACCATGGTGTGGGCTGAAATATGACAGTAGAACCATAGTGTGGGATGCAATATGACAGTAGAACCATAGTGTGGGATGAAATACGACAGTAGAACCATAGTGTGGGATGAAATACGACAGTAGAACCATAGTGTGGGATGAAATACGACAGTAGAACCATAGTATGGGATGAAATACGACAGTAGAACCATAGTGTGGGATGAAATACGACAGTAGAACCATAGTGTGGGATGAAATACGACAGTAGAACCATAGTGTGGGATGAAATACGACAGTAGAACCATAGTGTGGGATGAAATACGACAGTAGAACAATAGTGTGGGATGAAATACGACAGTAGAACCATAGTGTGGGATGAAATACGACAGTAGAACCATAGTGTGAGATGAAATACGACAGTAGAACCATAGTGTGGGATGAAATACGACAGTAGAACCATAGTGTGGGATGAAATACGACAGTAGAACCATTGTGTGGGATGAAATACGACAGTAGAACCATAGTGTGGGATGAAACAGTAGAACCATAGTGTGGGATGAAATACGACAGTAGAACCATAGTGTGGGATGAAATACGACAGTAGAACCATAGTGTGGGGTGAAATAGACAGTAGAACCATAGTGTGGGATGAAATACGACAGTAGAACCATAGTGTGGGATGAAATACGACAGTAGAATAATAGTGTGGGATGAAATACGACAGTATAACCATAGTGTGGGATGAAATACGACAGTAGAACCATAGTGTGGATGAAATACGACAGTAGAACCATAGGTGGGATGAAATACGACAGTAGAACCATAGTGTGGGATGTAATACGACAGTAGAACCATAGTGTCGGATGAAA
>WNWK01013162.1:0-56402 GCA_009830355.1 Cherax destructor | reverse complement strand
TGACTGTGAATGTTACGGTAAACAGTGACGATGACTGTGAATGTTACGGTAAACAGTGACGATGACTGTGAATGTTACGGTAAACAGTGACGATGACTGTGAATGTTACGGTAAACAGTGACGATGACTGTGAATGTTACGGTAAACAGTGACGATGACTGTGAATGTTACGGTAAACAGTGACGATGGTTGAGAAGTTAAGGTGACGCACTGTTGGACACATGTGATGAATTGTGGATGAACAGAAATGAATGGTTGAAAGTTTGTTGTAATGGTGTATGGATGATGGAAATGTTAGGTAAGGGATGGTTGATAGTTGTTGTGATAGATGGTTGATAGTTGTTGTGATAGATGGTTGATAGTTGTTGTGATAGATGGTTGATAGTTGTTGTGATAGATGGTTGATAGTTGTTGTGATAGATGGTTGATAGTTGTTGTGATAGATGGTTGATAGTTGTTGTGATAGATGGTTGATAGTTGTTGTAATAGATGGTTGATAGTTGTTGTGATAGATGGTTGATAGTTGTTGTGATAGATGGTTGATAGTTGTTGTGATAGATGGTTGATAGTTGTTGTAATAGATGGTTGATAGTTGTTGTGATAGATGGTTGATAGTTGTTGTGATAGATGGTTGATAGTTGTTGTGATAGATGGTTGATAGTTGTTGTGATAGATGGTTGATAGTTGTTGTGATAGATGGTTGATGGTAAACTGAAGTGATTTAATGTTAATTGTGAGTTGTGGTCAGTGACAGTCAATGGAGATATATTATGAACTTTGATAAGTTGAAAATACTGATGGACGATGGTGAGATGTTATGAATAGATGATAATGTGTTGTGGTGTTGCATGTTTGTAGATGAGTTATATAGAGGGATGGTTGATGATTAGTTGAAATTATGGCTAGTTGATGGTTGATATTGGCGATGGATAGTTAATAAATTGCTTGGTTATTCTTTCTGTCCCAATGTGTATATTAAAATGTGTGTTCACATATCAGTGATTTTCTTTATGTTTATAATCATTGTTATTTTTTCTGGTGCTTCCTTTCCACTTCCCAATAGTGAAGCAGGTTAGAATCCTTTCCCTGTAAGTCACGTATGTCTTAGAAAACAAACACAAGGTGACCAGAGCTTGAGTAGATGTAGTAGACCTGAAATAACACTATGATAATCAGCCAAGATATTTTCTCAGCTACTCTGCTTAGTGCAACACTAATGACATGTTGGTTTAAACTGAACATAAAAACAAACATATTTATTGCAAGAAATATGTGAAGGATTTATAAGTAACCATACAAGGAAGTTATGAGGGACCTATAAGTAACCATGCAAGGAAGTTATTAGAGACCTATGAGTAACCATACAAGGAAGTTATGAGGGACCTATAAGTAACCATACAAGGAAGTTATGAGGGACCTTTGAGTAACCATACAAGGAAGTTATGAGGGACCTATAAGTAACCATACAAGGAAGTTATGAAGGCCCTATGAGTAACCATACAAGGAAGTTATGAGGAACCTATGAGTAACCATACAAGGAAGTTATGAGGGACCTTTGAGTAACCATACAAGGAAGTTATGAGGGACCTATGAGTAACCATACAAGGAAGTTATGAGGGACCTTTGAGTAACCATACAAGGAAGTTATGAGGACCTATGAGTAACCATACAAGGAAGTTATGAAGGACCTATGAGTAACCATACAAGGAAGTTATGAGGGACCTATGAGTAACCATACAAGGAAGTTATGAGGGACCTATGAGTAACCATACAAGGAAGTTATGAGGGACCTATGAGTAACCATACAAGGAAGTTAGAGGACCTATGAGTAACCATACAAGGAAGTATGGGACCTATGAGTAACCATACAAGGAAGTTATGAGGACCTATGAGTAACCATACAAGGAAGTTATGAGGGACCTATGAGTAACCATACAAGGAAGTTATGAGGGACCTATGAGTAACTGGATATGAGAACCATAGAAGTAGACCTATGAACCAAAATGAGATTGAACAATGAATTAGACTACAAAGAATTATAGCTAGACACAGGATTTGGACTATGATAATAAGGAATTATGGACTGAGACCAATTGAGACATAAAGTAGGACCATGTACATAAATTGATATCAAAATGGCCTATGAGTACAAAGGAATTAAGACACAAGAGTTTGGAATGATAACTAATTATACCTATAAACCGAGTTATGAGGACCTAGAACATGGAGAAAGATGGTACATAAGAGTTAGAGACCTATGGTAACAAGGAAGTTTGAGACCTATGATAACCAACAAGAGTTATGAGGACCAAGAACATACAGAAGTAAGATAGTACCAAAGAAGAGTATAGACCACAAGATTAGAGACCTATGAGTAACCATACAAGGAAATGAGGACTATGAGTAACCATACAGATAGAGGACTATGAGTAACACAGAAGTTATAGGACCTGAGTAACAAGAATAGAGGACTATGAGTAACAACAAGGAAGTTATGAGGACCATGGTAAAAGGAAGTTATGAGGACATGGTAACGGAAAGAGGGACCTATGAGTACCAACAAGGAAGTTATGAGACCTTGGTACCATAGAATAGGATATGATAACATACAAGAAGTTATGAGGACTATGGTACACAGGAGTTAGACTAGTACCATACAAGGAAGTTATGAGGACTGAGTAACCATACAAGGAAGTTATGAGGACCTATGAGTAACCATACAAGAGTTATGAGGGACCATGAGTAACCAACAAGGAAGTAGAGCCTATGAGAACCAACAAGGAAGTTATGAGGGACCATGAGAACCATACAAGTATGAGGACTAGAAACAGAAGTTATAGGACCTATGAGTAACCATACAAGGAAGTATGAGGACTATGAAACAAGGAAGTTATGAGGACCTAGGAACCACAAGGAAGTTATGAGGACCTATGAGAACCACAAGGAAGTTGGGACTATGAGAACATAAGAATAGAGGACTATAGTAACCAAGGAATTATGAGGAAGTAACAAAAGGAAGTAGAGGACCTATGAGAACAGAGTTGAGGACCTATGATAACAAGGAAGTAGTGAATCAAAAGATATGAGACCATAAAAGGATATGAGAACATACAAAGTATGGACTATGAGTAACCATACAAGGAATATGAGGACATGAAACATAAGGATAGGGACTTAGAACGAAGAATGAAGGGACTAAGAACCACAAGGAATAAGGACTAGACAACAAAGGACTTGAGGAATATAGTAAGATAGAAATACAAGAAGTATGAACAGAGTATACAAGAAGTTATGAGGACCTATGAGACACAGTAGAGGACAGATTACAAGAGGACCTAGAAACAACAAGGAAGTAGGACATGAGAACCACAAGGATTATGAGGACCTATAGTAACCAACAAGGAAGTTATGAGGGACCTATGAGTAACCATACAAGAAGTTATGAGGGACCTATGAAACAACAAGGAAGTTTGAGGCCTATGGACCATACAAGGAAGTTATGAGGACCTATGAGTAACCATACAAGGAAGTTATGAGGGACCTCATAACCAACAAGGAAGTTATGAGGGACCTATGATAACCAACAAGGAATAGAGGACCTATGTAGACCATAAAGGAATTATAGGGACTATGAGTAACCATACAAGAATTATAGGGACTTAATGATACCAAGAGTTATGAGGGACCTAGGTACCATACAAGGAAGTTATAGGGACCATGAGTAACCATACAAGGAAGTTATGAGGGACCTAGAGTAACCATACAAGGATTATGAGGCCATGAGTAACCATACAAGGAAGATGAGGGACCTATGAACAACAAGAAGATAGGGACCTATGAGTAACCATACAAGGAAGTTATGAGGACCTATGAGTAACCATACAAGGAAGTTATGAGGGACCTATGATAACCAAGAAGTTAGAGGACCTATGAGACAAAGGAAGTAACAAAGGAAGTATGAGGGACCTATGAGAACCATCATGAAGAGAGACAGTAACATAAAGGAAGTATGAGGACCTTGAGACCACAATGAGAACATAAAGGAAGTTATGAGGGACCATAGAACCATACAAGGAATATGAGGACCTATGAGTAACAACAAGGAAGTTATGAGTGGATGCAGAGAAGCAACAAAAGGAAGTTATGAGGGACCTATGAGTAACCATACAAGGAAGTTATGAGGGACCTATGAGTAACCATACAAGGAAGTTATGGGGGACCTATGAGTGACCATACAAGGAAGTTATGAGGGACCTATGAGTAACCATACAAGGAAGTTATGAGGACCTATGAGTAACCATACAAGGAAGTTATGAGGGACCTATGAGTAACCACACAAGGAAGTTATGAGGGACCTATGAGTAACCATACAAGGAAGTTATGAGGGACCTATGAGTAACCATACAAGGAAGTTATGAGGGACCTATGAGTAACCATACAAGGAAGTTATGAGGGACCTATGAGTGACCATACAAGGAAGTTATGAGGGACCTATGAGTAACCATACAAGGAAGTTATGAGGGACCTATGAGTAACCATACAAGGAAGTTATGAGGGACCTATGAGTGACCATACAAGGAAGTTATGAGGACCTATGAGTAACCATACAAGGAAGTTATGAGGGACCTATGAGTAACCATACAAGGAAGTTATGAGGGACCTATGAGTAACACACAAGGAAGTTATGAGGACCTATGAGTAACCATACAAGGAAGTTATGAGGACCTATGAGTAACCATACAAGGAAGTTATGAGGACCTATGAGTAACCATACAAGGAAGTTATGAGGACCTATGAGTGACCATACAAGGAAGTTATGAGGACCTATGAGTAACCATACAAGGAAGTTATGAGGGACCTATGAGTAACCATACAAGGAAGTTATGAGGGACCTATGAGTAACCACACAAGGAAGTTATGAGGGACCTATGAGTAACCATACAAGGAAGTTATGAGGGACCTATGAGTAACCATACAAGGAAGTTATGAGGAACCTATGAGTAACCACACAAGGAAGTTATGAGGGACCTATGAGTAACCATACAAGGAAGTTATGAGAGACCTATGAGTAACCATACAAGGAAGTTATGAGGGACCTATGAGTAACCATACAAGGAAGTTATGAGGAACCTATAAGTAACCATATAGGAAGTTATGAAGGACCTATGAGTGACCATATAGGAAGTTATGAGGGACCTATGAGTAACCATGTAGAAGTAATATTAGGGACCCAAGATTAAAAATGTAGGATACAAAAGGTCACAACACCGAGACTGAAACAATACACTAATATACACACACAACCCGCACATATAAAAGAGAGGAGCTTACGACGACGTTTCGGCCCGACTTGGACCATTTACAAAGTCACACTAACACACAGAGACAGAGGAAGGGTATTTATAGGCAGGCAGACAGGGAGGGTACAAGAGAGTGGGAAATGTAGGAGTAGTGGTAGTAGTGGTAGTAGTAAAGGTAGTAGTAAAGGTAGTAGAGTAGACAGTCATATGGGAAGGAGCACTGCTATGAGGCTAGCGGCCCGCAAGGGGGTACGAGAGGGAAGAAAAGCGAAAAATGAAGGAAAATACCAGGCAAAAGAAAGAACAGAAAGAAAGGAAAACCCAAGGAGAAAAAAAGGAGAAGGGGAAGATAAGACAGGGAAGGAATCAGGTTAAGTCACGGGTGTTCTGAAGTTTAGAGCATTTAACAATGTAATGAGAGAGGAAAGCATCAACAGAGACAAAGCCAGGGCTAAGATTCATACAGGGAAAGTTGTGTATAAGGGAGGATTCAACCAGGCGGCGACTATGAAAGTTAGACGTAGGGTAGACAGTTTTAGCAGAAGACCAATCAATGGGATGACTGTGATCTCTGACATGACAGAAAAGAGCATTATTAGTGTCGGCAAGCCTAACACTATTTTTGTGCTCCCTGAGTCTGTCAGAAAGAGATCGGCCAGTTTCTCCGAAGTACTGAAGAGGACAGGAGGAGCAAGAAATAGAGTAGACACCAGGAGAATCTGTGGAGGTAGGGAGGTATGAACTAGATTAGTGCGAAGAGTGTTAGTTTGGCGAAAGGTAAGTTTGATGTCTAAGGAACGGAGAGAGTTGCTGAGATTAGAGAGACCAGAGATGTAGGGAAGGCAGAGGACTGGAGAGTTCTCAGGAGTAGAGGGTTTAGGAGAGAAGAAAGTCCGTTTAGCACGAGAGAAAGCAGAGTCTATGAAATGGGAAGGGTAGCCCAGGCGGGAAAAGAATTATGAAGAGTGGAAATTTCTGCTTCAAGAAACTGAGGATCACAGATGCGGAGAGCACGGAGAAAGAGGGAGATAAGAACACTCTTCTTGACAGAGGAGGCATGATAGAGAAGTAATGAATGTACATGCCACTGTGCATAGGCTTGCGGTACACGGAGAAGGCAAAACCTGTAACTGAACGGTGGACATGAACATCAAGGAAAGGAAGCAAAGAATTAGATTCCCAATCAGCTTTAAACTTAATGGAAGGGGCAAGATTATTAAGAGCATCAAGAAAAGGTTGGAAGAGACTTAAGTCATGAGGCCAAAGAGCAAAGATGTCATCTACATAGCGGAGCCAGAGTGAAGGACGTACATCAATAGTGGGAAGAAGAACAGTCTCGAAGTATTCCATATTTCTTGCTCCTCCTGTCCTCTTCAGTACTTCGGAGAAACTGGCCGATCTCTTTCTGACAGACTCAGGGAGCACAAAAATAGTGTTAGGCTTGCCGACACTAATAATGCTCTTTTCTGTCATGTCAGAGATCACAGTCATCCCATTGATTGGTCTTCTGCTAAAACTGTCTACCCTACGTCTAACTTTCATAGTCGCCGCCTGGTTGAATCCTCCCTTATACACAACTTTCCCTGTATGAATCTTAGCCCTGGCTTTGTCTCTGTTGATGCTTTCCTCTTCATTACATTGTTAAATGCTCTAAACTTCAGAACACCCGTGACTTAACCTGATTCCTTCCCTGTCTTATATTCCCCCTTCTCCTTTTTCTCCTTGGGTTTTCCTTTCTTTCTGTTCTTTCTTTTGCCTGGTATTTTCCTTCATTTTTCGCTTTTCTTCCTCTCGTACCCCCTTGCGGGCCGCTAGCCTCATAGCAGTGCTCCTTCCCATATGACTGTCTACTCTACTACCTTACTACTACCTTACTACTACCACTACTACCACTACTCCTACATTTCCCACTCTCTTGCACCTCCCCTGTCTGCCTGCCTATAAATACCCTTCCTCTGTCTCTGTGTTAGTGTGACTTTGTAAATGGTCCAAGTCGGCCGAAACGTCGTCGTAAGCTCCTCTCTTTTATATGTGCGGGTTGTGTGTATTGTTCCAGTCACGGTATTGTGCCTTTTTGTTATTAATACACTAATAACTCGCACCTAGGAGAGGGGAGCGTACCACGACGTTTCGGTCCAACTTGGACCATTTACAAAGTCACACTGTCTTAACACTGGCTTAACACTGGCTTAACACTGGCTTAACACTGGCTTAACACTGTCTTAACACTGTCTTAACACTGGCTTAACACTGGCTTAACACTGGCTTAACACTGTCTTAACACTGTCTTAACACTGTCTTAACACTGTCTTAACACTGTCTTAACACTGTCTTAACACTGTCTTAACACTGTCTTAACACTGGCTTAACACTGGCTTAACACTGTCTTAACACTGTCTTAACACTGTCTTAACACTGTCTTAACACTGTCTTAACACTGTCTTAACACTGGCTTAACACTGTCTTAACACTGGCTTAACACTGGCTTAACACTGGCTTAACACTGTCTTAACACTGGCTTAACATTGTATGTGTTAACCCAACAATTACTAGATTCAAGAGAAGATTTTCCTAAGCCAGAAACTATAGGCTTTTCTATGGATGTGGTACAGAACACCTACTGAACACGTTGATATGGGTTAGAACATTGAATGAACATGTTGATCAGAAACAGATCTGGAATAGAACACTCACTGAACATTCACATAAAACTTAAATGTTGTTCACACCTGTATAGACCCATGTGAGTCCTGCTTCACATAATGTGAATGGTTGGTAGTGAGTTGTGGTGGTGAATGACTGGGGTGAGTTGTGATGGATGGTTGATGGTGAGTTGTGGTGATGGATGGTTGATGGTGAGTAGTGATGGATGGTTGATGGTGAGTAGTGATGGATGGCTGATGGGGAGTTGGGATGATGGATGGCCAACGAGTTGATGGTGAATTGCAGTGATGGTTTATAGTGAGTTGATTTAATGGATGTTTTATAGTGAGATGTAGTAAGAGACGGTTGATGATGAGTTGTAGAGATGAATAGTTGAAGATGAATTGTGGAGATAAATGGTTGAAGATGAGTTGAAATTTTGGGAGTAAATTGTGATTTATAGTAATGGATAGTTAATACACGAGAATATATTATGCTGATAAAACAGTTTCGTGAGGAATTGTGTTGGTCAGCTCAGGTGTGTTGCCTAAGTTGTTCTAATGTTCCATTGTGTTGGTCAGCTCAGGTGTGTTGCCTAAGTTGTTCTAATGTTCCATTGTGTTGGTCAGCTCAGATATGTTGCCTAAGTTGTTCTAATGTTCCATTGTGTTGGTCAGCTCAGGTGTGTTGCCTAAGATGTTCTAATGTTCCATTGTGTTGGTCAGCTCAGGTGTGTTGCCTGAGTTGTTCTAATGTTCCATTGTGTTGGTCAGTTCAGGTGTGTTGCCTGAGTTGTTCTAATGTTCCATTGTGTTGGTCAGCTCAGGTGTGTTGCCTAAGTTGTTCTAATGTTCCATTGTGTTGGTCAGCTCAGGTGTGTTGCCTAAGTTGTTCTAATGTTCCATTGTGTTGGTCAGCTCAGGTGTGTTGCCTGAGTTGTTCTAATGTTCCATTGTGTTGGTCAGCTCAGGTGTGTTACCTAAGTTGTTCTAATGTTCCATTGTGTTGGTCAGCTCAGGTGTGTTGCCTAAGTTGTTCTAATGTTCCATTGTGTTGGTCAGTTCAGGTGTGTTGCCTAAGTTGTTCTAATGTTCCATTGTGTTGGTCAGCTCAGGTGTGTTACCTAAGTTGTTCTAATGTTCCATTGTGTTGGTCAGCTCAGGTGTGTTACCTGAGTTGTTCTAATGTTCCATTGTGTTGGTCAGCTCAGGTGTGTTGCCTGAGTTGTTCTAATGTTCCATTGTGTTGGTCAGCTCAGGTGTGTTGCCTGAGTTGTTCTAATGTTCCATTGTGTTGGTCAGCTCAGGTGTGTTACCTAAGTTGTTCTAATGTTCCATTGTGTTGGTCAGCTCAGGTGTGTTGCCTGAGTTGTTCTAATGTTCCATTGTGTTGGTCAGCTCAGATGTGTTGCCTGAGTTGTTCTAATGTTCCATTGTGTTGGTCAGCTCAGGTGGGTTGCCTAAGTTGTTCTAATGTTCCATTGTGTTGGTCAGCTCAGGTGTGTTGCCTAAGTTGTTCTAATGTTCCATTGTGTTGTGTCTTTAGTTTAATGTGATCTACTTCCTTATATCCAATTCCACTTTATCCTTATTTCCTATACCAGGTCAACCTTATATCCCATACTAGTTCATCCTTATCTTACATACCAGGTTATCTTTCTTATGTGTCACTTTCTTCTGTGTCACTTTCTTCTGTGTCACTTTCTTCTGTGTCACTTTCTTCTGTGTCACTTTCTTCTGTGTCACTTTCTTCTGTGTCACTTTCTTCTGTGTCACTTTCTTCTGTCACTTTCTTCTGTGTCACTTTCTTCTGTGTCACTTTCTTCTGTGTCACTTTCTTCTGTGTCACTTTCTTCTGTGTCACTTTCTTCTGTGTCACTTTCTTCTGTGTCACTTTCTTCTGTGTCACTTTCTTCTGTGTCACTTTCTTCTGTGTCACTTTCTTCTGTGTCACTTTCGTCTGTGTCACTTTCTTCACAGCTTCTTCCCCAACGTAAGACTCAAGTCTCTCCACCATTATAAGTGAATAATAAACCACTACAACTTTTAGCAAAGTTTTACCCACTAAAAAATAATAATGTTAGCAGTTATTTATAAATCGTAGTTTACTATTTTTAATTGCTATGAGCAGCACAATGTTCAGGTACGACGTAAACTCTACCTAAACATTAATGTTAAGTATTATTTATATTGTAATAATTAGGAAAAAAGAAATAACATTGTGTTGCACACCATCCAGGGTGTAATACATGCTAAAATTGTGTTGCACACCATCCAGGGTGTAATACATGCTAACATTGTGTTGCACACCATCCAGGGTGTAATACATGCTAACATTGTGTTGCACACCATCCAGGGTGTAATACATGCTAACATTGTGTTGCACACCATCCAGGGTGTAATACATGCTAACATTGTGTTGCACACCATCCAGGGTGTAATACATGCTAAAATTGTGTTGCACACCATCCAGGGTGTAATACATGCTAACATTGTGTTCCACACCATCCAGGGTGTAATACATGCTAACATTGTGTTGCACACCATCCAGGGTGTAATACATGCAAACATTGTGTTCCACACCATCCAGGGTGTAATACATGCTAACATAGTGTTCCACATCATCCAGGGTGTAATACATGCAAACATTGTGTTGCACACCATCCAGGGTGTAATAAATGCTAACATTGTGTTCCACACCATCCAGGTGTAATACATGCTAACATTGTGTTCACACCATCAGGGTGTAATACATGCTAACATTGTGTTGCACACCATCCAGGGTGTAATACATGCTAACATTGTGTTCACACCATCCAGGGTGTAATACATGCTAACATTGTGTTGCACACATCCAGGGTGTAATACATGCTAACATTGTGTTGCACACCATCCAGGGTGTAATACATGCTAAATTGTGTTCACACCATCCAGGGTGTAATACATGCTAACATTGTGTTCCACACCATCCAGGGTGTAATACATGCTAACATTGTGTTGCACACCATCCAGTGTGTAATACATGCAAACATTTTGTTCCACACCATCCAGGGTGTAATACATGCTAACATTGTGTTCCACACCATCCAGGGTGTAATACATGCAAACATTGTGTTCACACCATCCAGGGTGTAATACATGCTAACATTGTGTTCCACACATCCAGGTAATACATGCAACATTGTGTTGCACACCATCCAGGGTGTAATACATGCTAACATTGTGTTGCACACCATCCAGGGTGTAATACATGCTAACATTGTGTTCACACCATCCAGGGTGTAATACATGCTAACATTGTGTTCCACACCATCCAGGGTGTAATACATGCTAACATTGTGTTGCACACCATCCAGGGTGTAATACATGCTAACATTGTGTTCCACACCACCCAGGGTGTAATACATGCTAACATTGTGTTCACACCATCCAGGGTGTAATACATGCTAACATTGTGTTCCACACCATCCAGGGTGTAATACATGCTAACATTGTGTTCACACCATCCAGGGTGTAATACATGCATAACATTGTGTTGCACACCATCCAGGGTGTAATACATGCTAACATTGTGTTGCACACCATCCAGGGTGTAATACATGCTAACATTGTGTTACACACCATAGAGGGTGTAATACATGCTAACATTGTGTTCCACACCATCCAGGGTGTAATACATGCAAACATTGTGTTCCACACCATCCAGGGTGTAATACATGCTAACATTGTGTTGCACACCATCCAGGGTGTAATACATGCTAACATTGTGTTCCACACCATCCAGGGTGTAATACATGCTAACATTGTGTTCCACACCATCCAGGGTGTAATACATGCTAACATTGTGTTCCACACCATCAAGGGTGTAATACATGCAAACATTGTGTTCCACACCATCCAGGGTGTAATACATGCTAACATTGTGTTGCACACCATCCAGGATGTAATACATGCTAACATTGTGTTGCACACTATCCAGGATGTAATATATGCTAACATTGTGTTGCACACCATCCAGGGTGTAATACATGCTAACATTGTGTTCCACACCATCCAGGGTGTAATACATGCTAACATTGTGTTCCACGCCATCCAGGGTGTAATACATGCTAACATTGTGTTGCACACCATCCAGGGTGTAATACATGCTAACATTGTGTTCCACACCATCCAGGGTGTAATACATGCTAACATTGTGTTCCACACCATCCAGGGTGTAATACATGCTAGCATTGTGTTGCACACCATCCAGGGTGTAATACATGCTAACATTGTGTTGCACACCATCCAGGGTGTAATACATGCTAACATTGTGTTGCACACCATCCAGGGTGTAATACATGCTAACATTGTGTTCCACACCATCCAGGGTGTAATACATGCTAGCATTGTGTTGCACACCATCCAGGGTGTAATACATGCTACATTGTGTTGCACACCATCCAGGGTGTAATACATGCTAACATTGTGTTCCACACCATTCAGGGTGTAATACTTGCTAACATTTAAACATCGCAGTAAATTACAACACATTATTTTTATAATATTCGCTAACATTCAAACATCACAATACATAACAGCATAATGTTGAACCTTAATAAGACAGAGACGTACTGACCAGTGCGCAACACCCACCACCTAAATTATTTTTGTCATTGGATCTAATATCAATGGCTTCTAGTTTATATATATATATATATATATATATATATATATATATATATATATATATATATATATATATATATATATATATATATATATATATATATATATATGTATTTATATATATATATATATATATATATATATATATATATATATATATATATATATATTTATATATATATATATATATATATATATATATATATATATATATATATATATATATATATATATATATATATATATATATATATATATATATATGAAGACAACCACTATGAAAAATTATTAGAATTCCAAACGCTTTCGTGACTACTCACATTATCAAGGATAATGTGAGTAGTCTGAAGCCTTGGAATTCTTCTATTTTTCATAGTGGTTGTCTTGCATATTTTGATATCACCTGTTTACTGTGATCGTTTTGCATATATATATATATATATATATATATATATATATATATATATATATATATATATATATATATATATATATATATATATATATATATACACGTATATATGTATTGGTGGATAAAAGGTTGATGGGTAGGCTTCAGGATGTACATGTATACAGAGGGGCAACGGATAAATCAGATCATTATTTGGTTGTAGCTACAGTTAGAGTAAAAGGTAGATGGGACAAAAGAAAATGGCAACAGCAAGTAAGAGAGAGGTAAAAGTGTATAAACTAAGGGAGGAGGAAGTTAGGGTGAGATATAAGCAACTATTGGCAGAAAGGTGGGCTAGTGCAAGTATGAGTAGTGGGGGTTGAAGAGAGTTGGGATAGTTTAAAATGCAGTATTAGAATGTGGGGCAGAAGTTTGTGGTTATAGGAGGGTGGGTGCAGGAGGAAAGAGTGAGTGATGGAATGAAGAAGTAAAGGGTGTGATAAAGAGAAAAAGGTAGCTTATGAGAGGTTTTTACAAAACAGAAGTGTTAGTAGAAGAGCAGAGTATATGGAGAGTAAAAGAAAGGTGAAGAGAGTGGTGAGAGAGTGCAAAAGAAGAGCGGATGAAAGAACGGGAGAGGCTCTGTCAAGAAATTTTGCTGAAAACAAGAAAAATTTTGGAGTGAGATAAACAAGGTAAGAAAGCCTAGGAACGAATGGATTTGTCAGTTAAAAACAGAGTAGGGAGTTAGTAGATGGGAGCTGGAGGTATTGGGTAGATGGCGGGAATATTTTGAGGAACTTTTAAATGTCGATAAAAAAGGAGGCGGTAATTTCATGTACTTTCCAGGGAGGTACAACATCGTTTAGGAGTGAAGAAGAGCAGGATGTGAGTGTGGGGAGGTGCTGAGGCATTACGTAGAATGAAAGGGGTAAAGCAGCTGGAATTGACGGAATCATGACAGAAATGTTAAAAGCATGGGGATATAGTGCTGGAGTGGTTGGTATTTTTGTTTAATAAATGTATGAAAGAGGGAAGGTACCTAGGGATTGGCAGAGAGCATATATAGTTCCTTTATATAAAGGGAAGGGGGATAAAAGAGAGTGTAAAAATTATAGGGAATAAGTTTACTGAGTATACCAGGTAAAGTGTATGGCAGGGTTATTATTGAAAGAATTAGAGGTAAGACAGAGAGTAGGATTGCAGATGAGCAAGGAGGCTTTAGAGTGGGTAGGGGATGTGTAGATCAAGTGTTTACAGTGAAGCATATATGTGAACAGTATTTAGATAAAGGTAGAGAAGATTTTATTGCATTTATGGATTTAGAAAAGGCATATGATAGAGTGGATAGGGAGCAATGTGGCAAATGTTGCAAGTGTATGGAATAGGTAGTAAGTTACTGAAGGCTGTAAAGAGTTTTTATGAGGATAGTGAGGCTCAGGTTAGGGTGTGTAGGAGAGAGGAGATTACTTCCCGGTAAAAGTAGGTCTTAGACAGGGATGTGTAATGTCACCATAGTTGTTTAATATATTTATAGATGGGGTTGTAAAAGAAGTAAATGCTAGGGTGTTGGGGAGAGGGGTGGGATTAAATTATGGAGAATTAAATGCAAATGGGAGTTGACACAGTTACTTTTTGCTGATGATACTGTGCTTATGGGAGATTCTAAAGAAAAGTTGCAAAGGTTAGTGGACGAGTTTGGGAGAGTGTGTAAAGGTAGAAAGTTAAAAGTGAAAATAGATAAGAGTAAGGTGATGAGGGTATCAAACGATTTAAATAAAGAAAAATTGGATATCACATTGGAGAGAGGGATTATGGAAGAAGTAAATGTTTTCAGATATTTGGGAGTTGATGTGTCAGCGGATGGGTTTATGAAGGATTAGGTTAACCATAGAATTGATGAAGGAAAAAAGGTGAGTGGTGCATTGAGGTATCTGTTTAGACAAAAAACGTTATCCATGGAGGCAAAGAAGGGAATGTACGAAAGTATAGTGGTACCAACACTCTTATATGGGTGTGAAGCATGGGTTGCAAATGCTGCAGCGAGGAGGAGGCTGGAGGCAGTGGAGATGTCCTGTCTAAGGGCAATGTGTGGTGTAAATATTATGCAGAAAATTCGGAATGTGGAAATTAGGAGAAGGTGTGGAATTACTAAAAGTATTTGTCAGAGGGCTGAAGAGGGGTTGTTGAGGTGGTTTGGTCATTTAGAGAGAATGGATCAAAGTAGAATGACTTGGAGAGCGTATAAATCTGTAGGGGAAGGAAGGCGGGGTAGGGGTCATCCTAGAAAAGGTTGGAGGGAAGGGGTAAAGGAGGTTTTGTGGGCGAGGGGCTTGGACTTCCAGCAAGCATGTGTGAGCGTGTTAGATAGGAGTGAATGGAGACGAATGGTTTTGGGACATGATGATCTGTTGGAGTGTGAGCAGGGTAACATTTTGTGAAGGGATTCAGGGAAACCAGTTAATTGATTTAGTTGGACTTGAATCCTGGAAATGGGAAGTACAATGCCTGCACTTTAAAGGAGGGGTCTGAGATAGTGAATGCTGGGAGGGACTTTTCTCAGCTGTCGTATCTGAGCTCCTCTGCAAAGACAGTGATTATGTATGAGTGTGGTGAAAGTGTTGAATGATGATGAAAGTATTTTCTTTTTGGGGATTTTCTTTCTTTTTGGGTCACCCTGCCTCGGTGGGAGACGGCCGACTTGTTGAAAAAAAAAAAAAAACGTACAAAACTACACACACACACACACACACACATATATATATATATATGTCGTGCCGATTAGGTAAAACTTGCGATTTTGGCTTAAATAGCAACGCTCACCTTGCCATATAAGACAAGTGAAAATTTGCGTATGCAATAATTTCGCCAAAATCATTCTGAACATAACGAAAAAAATATATTTCATTGTGTTTGTTTATTATTAATTTAATGTTAACGTATCTAAAATATATTTAGTTGGGTTAGGCTAAATTAAATTGCGCTTGTTGTAATAAGGTTAGGTAGGTTTACAAAGTTTCTCTTGGTACAAAATTATAAATTCTTACATTAACATAAATGAAAAAAAAATATCTTTAAACGTATAAGAGAAAATTTTAGAAAGGACTTAATTTTAGATGAGTTCTTGCTAATTGACCAGTTTTACCTAATCGGCACGACTATATATATATATATATATATATATATATATATATATATATATATATATATATATATATATATATATATATATATAATAATAATAATAATATATTTATTTACTACAAGTACATGTACATGGTATACAGGCCTAGCTGACATCAGTGACATACTACTATATAGAAAGTCCCTTGTTATGCTGAGCATTTCGGGCAGATTAGGTCAGTGTCCTAGGATGCGACTCACACCAGTCGACTAACACCCAGGTACCCATATTACTGATTGGGAACATAGACAACAGGTGTAAAGAAACACGCCCAATGTTTCTGCCCTGGCTGGGAATCGAACCCAGGCCCTCGCCGTGTGAAGCGAGAGCTTTAGCCACCAGACCACCAGAGCCCCCTTATATATATATATATATACACACACATATATATATATATATATATATACACACACACACATATATATATATATATATATATATATATATATATATATATATATATATATATATATATATATATATATATATATATATATATATATATATATGTCGTGCGATTAGGTAAAACTGGTCAATTAGCAAGAACTCATCTAAAATTAAGTCCTTTCTAAAATTTTCTGTTATACGTTTAAAGATATATTTTTAATTTATGTTAATGTAAAAATTTATAATTTTGTACCAAGAGAAACTTTGAAAACCTACCTAACCTTATTACAACAAGCGCAATTTAATTTAGCCTAAACCAACTAAATATATTTTAGATACGTTAACATTAATTTAATAATAAACAAACACAATGAAATATATTTTTTCGTTGTGTTCAGAATGATTTTGGCGAAATTATTGCATACACAAATTTTCACTTGTCTTATATGGCAAGGTGAGCGTTGCTATTTAAGCCAAAATCAGTTTTACCTAATCGGCACGACATATATATATATATATATATATATATATATATATATATATATATATATATATATATATATATATATATATATATATGTCGTGCCGATTAGGTAAAACTGGTCAATTAGCAAGAACTCATCTAAAATTAAGTCCTTTCTAAAATTTTCTCTTATACGTTTAAAGATATGTTTTTTCATTTATGTTAATGTAAGAATTTATAATTTTATACCAAGAGAAACTTTGAAAACCTACCTAACCTTATTACAACAAGCGCAATTTATTTTAGCCTAACCCAACTAAATATATTTTATATACGTTAACATTAATTTAATAACAAACAAACACAATGAAATATATTTTTCGTTATGTTCAGAATGATTTTGGCGAATTTATTGCATACACAAATTTTCACTTGTCTTATATGGCAAGGTGAGCGTTGCTATTTAAGCCAAAATCGCAAGTTTTACCTAATCTTCACGACATATATATATATATATATATATATATATATATATATATATATATGTCTGCCGATTAGTAAACTGAGTCAATTACAAGAACTCATTTAAAATTAAGTCCTTTCTAAAATTTTCTCTTATACGTTTAAAGATATATATTTTTCATTTATGTTAATGTAAGAATTTATAATTTTGTACCCAGAGAAACTTTGAAAACCTACCTAACCTTATTACAACAAGCGCAATTTAATTTAGCCTAACCCAACTAAATATATTTTAGATAAGTTAACATTAATTTAATAATAAACAAACACAATGAAATATATTTTTCGTTACGTTCAGAATGATTTTGGCGAAATTATTGCATCACAAATTTTCACTTGTCTTATATGGCAGGGTGAGCGTTGCTATTTAAGCTAAATCGAAGTTTTACTAATCGGCACGACATATATATATATATATGTCGTGCCGATTAGGTAAACTTGCGATTTTGCTTAAATACAACGCTCACCTTGCCATATAAGACAAGTGAAAATTTGTATGCAATAATTTCGCCAAAATCATTCTGAACATAACGAAAAAATATATTTAATTGTGTTTGTTTATTATTAAATTAATGTTAACGTATCTAAAATATATTTAGTTGGGTTTGCTAAATAAATTGGCTTGTGTAATAAGGTTAGGTAGGTTTTCAAAGTTTCTCTTGGTACAAAATTATAAATTTTACATTAACATAAATGAAAAAATATATCTTCATACGTATAAGAGAAAATTTTAGAAAGGACTTAATTTTAGATGAGTTCTTGCTAATTGACCAGTTTTACCTAATCGGCACGACATATATATATATATATATATATATATATATATATATATATATATATATATATATATATATATATATATATATATATATATATATATATATATATATATATATATATATATATATTAACACATCGGCCGATTCCCACCAAGGCAGGGTTGCCCGAAAAGAAAAACTTTCGTCATCATTCACTCCATCACTGTCTTGCCAGAGGGTTGCTTTACACTACAGTTATAAAACTGCAACATTAACACCCCTCCTTCAGAGTGCAGACACTGTACTTCCCATCTCCAGGACTCAAGTCCGGCCTGCCGGTTTCCTGAATCCCTTCATAAATGTTACTCTGCTCACACTCCAACAGCACGTCTAGTATTAAAAATCATTTGTCTCCATTCACTCCTATCAAATACGCTCACACATGCTTGCTGGAAGTCCAAGCCCTCGCACACAAAACCTCCTTTACCCCTCCCTCCAACCTTTCCTAGACCGACCCCTACCCCGCCTTCCCTCCACTACAGATTTATACACTCTCGAAGTCATTCTGTCTCGTTCCATTCTCTCTACATGTCCGAACCACCTCAACAACCCCTCCTCAGCTCTCTGGATAATAGTTTTGGTAATCCCGCACCTCCTCCTAATTTCCAAACTCCGAATTCTCTGCATTATATTCACACCACACATTGACCTCAGACATGACATCTCCACTGCCTCCAGCCTTCTCCTCATTGCAACATTCATCACCCATGCTTCACACCCATATAAGAGTGTTGGTATTACTACACTCTCATACATTCCCTCTTTACTTCCATGGACAAAGTTCTTTGTCTCCACAGACTCCGAAGTGCTCCACTCACCCTTTTCCCTCATCAATTCTATGATTCACCTCATCCTTCATAGACCCATCTGCTGACATATCCACTCCCAAATATCTGAATACATTCACCTCCTCCATACTCTCTCCTCCAATCTGATATCCAATCTTTCGTCACCTAATCTTTTTGTTATCCTCATCACCTTACTCTTTCCTATATTCACTTTCAATTTTCTTCTTTTACACACCCTACCAAATTCATCCACCAACCTCTGCAACTTCTCTTCAGAATCTCCCAAAAGCACAGTGTCATCAGCAAAAAGCAATTGTGACAACTCCCACTTTGTATTTGATTCTTTATCTTTTAACCCCACACCTCTTGCCAAGACCCTCGCATTCACTTCTCTTACAACCCCATCTATAAATATATTGAACAACCACGGTGACATCACACATCCTTGTCTAAGGCCTACTTTTACTGGGAAATAGTCCCCTTCCCTCCTACACACTCTAACCTGAGCCTCACTATCCTCATAAAAATTCTTCACTGCTTTCAGTAACCTACCTCCTATTCCATACACCTGCAACATCTGCCACATTGCCCCCCCCCTATCCACATTATCATACGCCTTTTCCAAATCCATGAATGCCACAAAAACCTCTTTACCCTTATCCAAATACTGTTCACCTATATGTTTCACTGTAAACACTTGGTCTACACACCCCCTACCTTTCCTAAAGCCCCCTTGTTCATCTGCTATCCTACTTTCTGTCTTACTCTTAATTCTTTCAATAATAACTCTACCATACACTTTACCAGGTACACTCAACAGACTTATTCCCCTATAATTTTTGCACTCTCTTTTGTCCCCTTTGCCTTTATACAAAGGAACAATACATGCTCTCTGCCAATCCCTAGGTACCTTACCCTCTTCCATACATTTATTAAATAATAGCACCAACCACTCCAAAACTATATCCCCACCTGCTTTTAACATTTCTATCTTTATCCCATCAATCCCAGCTGCCTTACACAGCTTCCCTGTCTTCATCAACATTTAACAACTCCTCAAAATATTCTCTCCATCTTCCCGATACCTCTAACTCTCCATTTAATAACTCTCCTCTCCTATTTTTAACTGTCAAATCCATTTGTTCCCTAGGCTTCCTCAACTTATTAATCTCACTCCAAAACTTTTTCTTATTTTCAACAAAATTTGTTGATAACATCTTACCCACTCTCTCATTTGCTCTCTTTTTACATTGCTTCACCACTCTCTTAACCTCTCTTTTTCTCTCCATATACTCTTCCCTCCTTGCATCACTTCTACTTTGTAAAAACCTCTCATATGCTAACTTTTTCTCCCTTACTCTCTTTACATCATCATTCCACCAATCGCTCTTCTTCCCTCCCGCACCCACTTTCCTGTAACCACAAACTTCTGCTGAACACTCTAACACTACATTCTTTAACCTACCCCATACATCTTCGACCCCATTGCCTACACTCTCACTATCCCATCTATCCTCCAATAGTTGTTTATATCTTACACTAACTACCTCCTCTTTTAGTTTATAAACCTTCACCTCTCTCTTACTTACTGCTTCTATTTTCCTTGTATCCCATCTACCTTTTACTCCCACTTTAGCTATAACTAAAAAGTGATCTGATATATCTGTGGCCCCTCTATAAACATGTACATCCTGAAGTCTACTCAACAGTCTTTTATCAACCAATACATAGTCCAACAAACTACTGTCATGACGCCCTACATCATATCTTGTATACTTATTTATCCTCTTCTTAAAATATGTATTACCTATAACTAAACCCCTTTCTATACAAAGTTCAATCAAAGGGCTCCCATTATCATTTACACCTGGCACCCCAAACTTACCTACCACACCCTCTCTACATGTTTCTCCTACTTTAGCATTTAGGTCCCCTACCACAATTACTCTCTCACTTGGTTCAAAAGTTCCTATACATTCGCTTAACATCTCCCAAAATCTCTCTCCCCTCTACACTCTCTCTTCTCCAGGTGCATACACGCTTATTATGACCCACTTTTCGCATCCGACCCTTATTTTAATCCACATAATCCTTGAATTTACACATTTATATTCCCTCTTCTCCTTCCATAACTGATCCTTAAACATTATTGCTACCCCTTTCTTAGCTCTAACTCTCTCAGATACTCCTGACTTAATCCCATTTATTTCTCCCCACTGAAACTCGCCTACCCCCTTTAGCTTTGTTTCGCTTAGGGCCAGGACATCCAACTTCTTTTCATTCATAACATCAGCAATCATCTCTTTCTTATCATCCGCATACATCCACGCACATTCAAACATCCCAGTTTTATAAAGTTTTTCTTCTTCTTTTTTTAGTAAATGTGTACAGGAAAAGGGGTTACTAGCCCATTGCTCCCGGCATCTTAGTCGCCTCATACGACACGCATGGCTTACGGAGGAAAGATTATTTTCCACTTCCCCATGGACAATAGAGAAAATAAAAAGAACAAGAGCTATTAAGAAAAAGAAGAAAAACCTAGATGTGTGTATGTATATATATGCATGTGTATGCCAGTGTAGTGTGACCTAAAGTGTAAGTAGAAGTAGCTAGATAGTATACCTGTTATCCAGCGTGTTTATGAGACAGGAAAAAGACACCAGCAATTATACCATCATGTATAACAGTTTCAGGTTTCTGTTTCACAGTCACCTGGCAGGACGTAGTACCTCCTGGGTGGTTGCTGTCTACCAACCTACTACCTATATATATATATATATATATATATATATATATATATATATATATATATATATATATATATATATGTGTGTGTGTGGTGCCTTTGGGAAATGCGCAAAATGAGTGTAAAAACAAGTGTGTTAAGTTTACTTAGGTTCAGGTACTCGTAAATACAGTTACACAAATTATCATACATAGTAACATATGTATACATTACCCAGGATAACCCAAAAAAGTCATACAATGTAACTTCCATTGTGCGCAAGCGCTTGTAACTGCGCATCTTGCAAATACATAAGAAAAATATCCAATAAAATACAAAATTCAAGACTTATTACAGTTCTCGTCAGGTGGACAAACACACGAACACTCATAAAGTCACAATAAAACTTTCACAAACCCACTTAAACTGAGAATTTAGTAAAAAAAAAATCAAATTTTTTATGTAAATAAAGCGTTTAATATAAATAGAACTTCCAAAATTTCATTGAGTGGCGTCACCTTGGTGGGGGAACTGGACGGTAGCTTGGCTGCGTCTAGCTGGTGTACGGTCGTGGCTGTCTTGGTGGGTGTAATTACTGGACGCAGTTTTCTGTGTGTCACCTCCAGTAATTCCACCCACCTGGACAGTCTCTACAGTAGACCAGCTAGACAAGACCACGTTCCCATCCAGCTAGATCACTGAGGGTGGCTGAGCTGTCTTCGGGATACATAACCTGAGGAAGGCTGAGACTGGTATATAACCTTAGGGAAGTGAGGAAGGGGAGACATCCGGGGGCCCACGGATGGATTCCTGGACACATGGACCTGGGAAAGGCGAGGATACCTTGGGGAAGTGGGGAAGGGAGAATATCTGAGGCGGACAGATGGACTCCTGGACACATGGACCTGGGAAAGACGAGGTTGATGGGGCAGACCTTGGGAAAGGAAGAATATCTGAGGGGACACAAATGGACACATGAACCTGGGGATATAACCTAAGGGAAGTGAAGAAGGGGAGACATCCGGGGGCCCACGGATGGATTCCTGGACACATGGACCTGAGAAAGGCGAGGATACCTTGGGAAAGTGGGGAAGGGAGAATATCTGAGGGGAACCAGATGGACTCCTGGACACATGAGCCTGGAGAAAGCAAGGTCTGGTAACTGAGGCTGACAGTGGTCGCAAATAATAATGACAATTTCGATTTCTTAGCATTTCGGGAAAGCTTAATTTTTTTATTTCGGATGATGTGTTGGATGATGGTTTTCACACATCATCACCATCAATCACATCATCACCAACAATCACATCACCATCAATCACATCATCACCATCAATCACATCATCACCATCAATCACATCACCAACATCAATTACATCATCACCATCAATCACATCATCACTATCAATTATGCGACTTTCTTAAACTACCATCTAAAACATTTTTAGATGTATTTTTTACATATCAACGCTTATCATTTTATCATGGTATCAGAGGATACATGAAGAATTATAACTTCATTCCAACTACCTATTCTTCAGTCTGGAGAGCTGAGGCAAGGTGGTGACAGTACATGTATCTGTCATGTCTGGGCATGTTATCTTTGTTGCCATCCTCCGCACGGGATTATTAACATAAGCTTAGTTCATTCTTCTCTATGTAATTTTTTAAGTAACCCAGGGGGTAGTGTGGACCTGGTGAGAGTGTAGTGTGGAGCTGGTGAGTGTAGTGTGGACCTGGTGAGAGTGTAGTGTGGACCTGGTGAGAGTGTAGTGTGGAGCTGGTGAGAGTGTAGTGTGGACCTGGTGAGTGTAGTGTGGACCTGGTGAGAGTGTAGTGTGGACCTGGTGAGAGTGTAGTGTGGAGCTGGTGAGAGTGTAGTGTGGAGCTGGTGAGAGTGTAGTGGACCTGGTGAGTGTAGTGTGGACCTGGTGAGAGTGTAGTGTGGACCTGGTGAGAGTGTAGTCTGGACCTGGTGAGAGTGTAGTCTGGACCTGGTGAGAGTGTAGTGTGGACCTGGAGAGTGTAGTGTGGACCTAGTGAGAGTGTAGTGTGGACCTGGTGAGAGTGTAGTGTGGACCTGGTGAGAGTGTAGTGTGGACCTGGTGAGAGTGTAGTGTGGACCTGGTGAGAGTGTAGTGTGGACCTGGTGAGAGTGTAGTGTGGACCTGGTGAGAGTGTAGTGTGGAGCTGGTGTGAGTGTAGTGTGGAGCTGGTGAGAGTGTAGTGTGGACCTGGTGAGAGTGTAGTGTGGACCTGGTGAGTGTAGTGTGGACCTGGTGAGAGTGTAATGTGGAGCTGGTGAGAGTGTAGTGTGGAGCTGGTAGAGTGTAGTGTGGACCTGGTGAGAGTGTAGTCTGGAGCTGGTGAGAGTGTAGTCTGGACCTGGTGAGAGTGTAGTCTGGACCTGGTGAGAGTGTAGTCTGGACCTGGTGAGAGTGTAGTCTGGACCTGGTGAGAGTGTAATGTGGACCTGGTGAGAGTGTAGTGTGGACCTAGTGAGAGTGTAGTGTGGACCTGGTGAGAGTGTAGTGTGGACCTGGTGAGAGTGTAGTGTGGACCTAGGTGAGAGTGTAGTGTGGACCTGGTGAGAGTGTAATGTGGACCTGGTGAGAGTGTAGTGTGGACCTGGTGAGAGTGTAGTGTGGACCTGGTGAGAGTGTAGTGTGGACCTGGTGAGAGTGTAGTGTGGACCTAGTGAGAGTGTAGTGTGGACCTGGTGAGAGTGTAGTGTGGACCTGGTGAGAGTGTAGTGTGGACCTAGTGAGAGTGTAGTGTGGACCTGGTGAGAGTGTAGTGTGGACCTGGTGAGAGTGTAGTGTGGACCTGGTGAGAGTGTAGTGTGGACCTGGTGAGAGTGTAGTGTAGACCTGGTGAGAGTGTAGTGTGGACCTGATTAATTTTTCTGTTGTTTCCTTTCCACTTGACATTGTGAAGCAGGTTAGAATCCTTTCCCTGTAAGTCACGTTTTCTTAGAAAACAACTACAAGGTGACCACATCTTGACTAGAGATAGTGGACCTAAGATAACACTATGATTGTCATCCAAGATATTTTTTCAGCTACACAGCTTGTGGAACAGTTATGAAATGTAGACTAAACTGAACATAAAAACAAAAACCCACTCGATGGTTTAAGTAAAATGTGAAGAACCTGTGGTAACCATATAGAAGTTATGAGGGACCTATGAGTCACCATACAATGAAGTTATGAGGAACCTATGAGTCACCATACAATGAAGTTGAGGAACCTATGGGTCACCATACAATGAAGTTATGAGGAACCTATGGGTCACCATACAATGAAGTTATGATGAACCTATGGGCCATCATACAATGAAGTTGAGGAACCTATGGGTCACCATACAATGAAATTATGATGAACCTATGGGTCATCATACAGTGAAGTTGAGGAACCTATGGGTCACCATACAATGAAGTTGAGGAACCTATGGATCACTATACAATGAAGTTGAGGAACCTATGGGTCACCATACAATGAAGTTGAGGAACCTATGGATCACCATACAATTAAGTTGAGGAACCTATGGATCACCATACAATGAAGTTGAGGAACCTATGGATCACCATACAATGAAGTTGAGGAACCTATGGGTCACCATACAATGAAGTTGAGGAACCTATGGGTCACCATACAATGAAGTTGAGAAACCTATGGGTCACCATACATAAGTAGTGTGAGAGACCCTTGAGTAAAAGTGTAGGAAGTTTGTGTTTAGCCAATAAATATTTGATTTAAGACAAGATTTTCTTAATCCAGCAACAAACAAATTGAAGACAGGTTTTTCTTAAGAAATTCAAGCTGGGTGGAAAATGTTCTTGACTTTATTTTCACATACAATGTTGATCTGGTACAGACCACGTACTGAACACGTTGTTATGGGTCACAACATACAATGTTGATCTGGTACAGACCACGTACTGAACACGATGTTATGGGTCACAACATACACTGAATTGATTTGATAGGTGATTGATGGTGAGTTGTTATGGATGGTTGATGGTGAGTTGTGGTGATGGATAGTTTATAGTGCGTTGAGGTAATTGATGGTGAGTTGTGGCGATGGATGGTTGATGAGTTAAGGTGATGGATGATTGATAGTGAGTTATGGGGATAAATGGTTAATAGTGAGTTGAGATGATGAACGATGTATAGTGAGTTGTGGTGATGGATTATGCTGACATGTGGTGATGGATGGTGTACAGTGAGTCGTAGTTATGGATTTGTTTATAGTGAACTGTGGCGATAGATGGTTGATGATGAATTGTGGAGAAGAATGACTGATGATGAGTTGAAATTTTCGGAGTTAATGGTGATTTGTAGTAATGGATAAATAATGAATTACTTGTTTATGTGTTTACCACGATGTACAAACACCAGATTAATTATAATTGAAAGAAAACAAGCTTCGTCACGAATTGTATTGGTGAGCTCAGGAGTGTTGCCTAACGTGGTCTCTGGTGAGCTGAGGAGTGTTGCCTCACCTGGTCTCTGGTGAGCTGAGAAGTGTTGCCTAACCTGGTCTCTGGTGAGCTGAGGAGTGTTGCCTCACCTGGTGTCTGGTGAGCTGAGAAGTGTTGCCTAACCTGGTCTCTTCTTCTTTGAGTTTGATGGGATCTCCACCCAGACATCAGACGAGCCTGGCCCCAAGACGGGCTCTGGGAGTATAACAACACTGGCAACTTATCAAAGGTATATCAGAGGTATATATCCTTATATCCCCCACCAGGTTGTTCCTATGGGTGAGTCTTCCACCTCAGTCGGTTCGTCAGAACTTATTCATCTGATTTATTATAATTTTCATCCAGCCGGAGAGCGGAGAAATTTAATTTAATGCACAAATAACCCGCATATTGTGTGCCTTCACCTTGTGAATGTATTACGCTGTTTTCAGTTAGTTTAAACTATGTGTTTATCCCTCAGGTGAGAGAATTCCATTTTAATTTCTACCCAAGGGTTTACCAATTTCATTAAACCCCAGGTTTGCACTTCCATTAATCCATAGTCAAAGGGAATCCACTTCCATTAATTCCCTTCTCTTTTCTGGAAAAGGGTTTTAATCTTCCATTACCCCCCAGAGAAAGAGGATTTAATATTTCGTTAAACTTAAGGAAAGGGGATTCAGAATTGCCGAAAGGGGATTCGATCTCCCTGTAACCCCAAGAGAGAGGATTTAAAACTTCAGACGTGTTGGCTAGCAGCCAAGTATCTGGGTGTGACGTACAACGGGAATTACACCGGCGACACTGTCAGAGCATTAATTAGAGATATATTGTTCCCTGATCACGCAGAGAGTTCTGATTCAGAGTCAGATAAAGAGAGCATAGTGTCACCATTAGGAAGTATGTCGCTAATTGATGACGTAGAAGTGAGAGCAACTCAGGCAGGAGTTTCTGAGCCTAGTGTTACTACTCAGTTCTCTCTCGCCCCCTCCCGTCTGTCTCAGACATTAGTACAGAGTGTAGCTGGAAGTATGACGCAGCCGCATACTAGTAACGGTTATGCTACACCGGTATTTTTATATTTTATTTATTATAACACAACTTATTAATCTTAACAATTACCTGTTGATACTTCTACGTCAAATATGTGTTGTAAAAAATAGTTATAATTAATTTTAACATTGTGTGTGTGTGTGTGTGTGTGTGTTGTTGTTGTTGTTGTATTGTTGATAGTGTCTGGTGCTTGGTGTGTTTGTGTATCAGAGGAGAACTTTCCCAGCCTCCCCCCTCATGGGTCACGCTGGTTAACCTTACACACATTCATCTAATCCTGCCCAATGTTGCTGCAGTGTATTACATTAGTGTAATATACACTAACATCTACACATCACAGAACATCACAACACAACATTGTGTACTAAAAATAAATAACAAAAAGGTACAATATCGTGACTGGAACAATACACAAATAACTCGCACATAGAAGAGAGGAGCTTACCACGACGTTTCGGTCCTACTTGGACCATTTACAAAGTCACACTAACAGAAAAGAGAGAAGAAGGGCCAGCAGACATTGACGGGACAAGAGAGGTAATATTGACTGGTCTTCTGCTAAAACTGTCTACCCTACTTCTAACTTTCACAGTCGCCGTCTGGTTGAATCCTCCCTTAGACACAACTTTCCTAGTATGAATCTTAGTCGTGGCTTTGTCTCTGTAGATCCCTTCTTTCCCATTACATTGTAAAATGCTTAACCTGATTCTTTTTTTCTCCTTCTCCCTCTTTCGTCTTTCTCCTTTGGGTTTTCTTTCTTCTGCCTTGGGTGTTTGGTCCTTTATTATTTATATCCCTCCCCTCTGTGTTTTTATTCCTACCCCTTGTGGGCCCCTAGCTCCCTTGTTGGCCCCTAGCTCGCTTGCAGTGCTCCTCTTTCTTAGTCTTTGACTGACTCCACTACTACTACTAATACTTCTACCTCTACCTATCTACTTCCTTTCCTACTACCTCTCTTGTCCCGTCTCTGTTTGCTGGCCTGTATATACTGCCTCCTTCTCTCCTGTCTGTTAGTGTGACTTTGTAAATATAAACTAACATCTACACATCACATCACAACACAGTGTACTACACAAGTATAATATACACTACCATCTACATATCACATCACAACATAATGTACTACACAAGTATAATATACACTACCATCTACATATCACATCACAACATAATGTACTACACTAGTATAATATACACTAACATCTACACATCACATCACAACATAGTGTACTACACAAGTATAATATACACTACCATCTACATATCACATCACAACATAATGTACTACACTAGTATAATATACACTAACATCTACACATCACATCACAACATAATGTACTACACTAGTATAATATACACTAACATCTACACATCAAATCACAACATAATGTACTACACTAGTATAATATACACTCACATCACAGTACATCACAGTACATCGCAACATAATATAGTATGGGATATATTACCAGGAAGAGGCCTGGCCAGGCTGCAGCAGTCAAAGATTGAGTTGTCTGACAATATTTTTATGATGAAAATTAGACACATATGCAATATCTGGGTATCTTTAATGTAGACGTTTCGCCCTCCAGTGGCTTTATCAATACAAATTCTAGGACAAAATTTGAAGACAGTAAAACTAAATACAAAAGATGAAATAATCCGTCCGTCAGCCTTGCAGTTGGTGTGAAGAGCACCGTAGACACCCACATGTTGCATATGTGTCTAATTTACATCTTGTCGGTATTGTATACGATTCATGTACAGTATTTTTTATGTAGTGTTGGTGAATGTTTTGTGTGTCATTATAAATGAAGTGAATGATGTGAAAATTTGATGAATTGATTATTGAGATGATTTATTTAATTGCTCAACGATTGCCACTGGCTTCTCGTTATCTTCAACAAGATCATGTCACATTCTCACATCTTTCACTGTCATGTCTTCAAAATATTGTGAGTAACCATTTTCCATCTTCTTTTTAGAGATTTTAAAATAATTTGGTCATCAAAAACTGGAAGATAAACACATAAGCAGTAT
The DNA here is from genome assembly GCA_009830355.1 of Cherax destructor. Taxonomy (NCBI): domain Eukaryota; kingdom Metazoa; phylum Arthropoda; class Malacostraca; order Decapoda; family Parastacidae; genus Cherax; species Cherax destructor. The sequence continues at coordinate 26,959 of WNWK01013162.1, read as the reverse complement.
AATGTGATCCTTTATTGACAACGTTTCGCCCACGCAGTGAGCTTTATCGAGTCACAGACAGATCTACCTGGAAAATGAGCAACATGGAGATATATAGGGTACAGTCAGGTGGAGAATGCTGGGTCAGGTGGAGAAAGCTGATGACAGTCTTAAAGTAGTGTGATAGTTAAAACATAGTGTGACTTAAAGGACCTGCAGTGTTCCATTCTTGAGTTCTAGGTGGGATAGCGTTGAAGAAGTTTCTTGGCAATAGGTTCGCATGTTGTAGAAGCCGTTGTTCTGGTTGAAGTTGTTGGATATACAGATGAGTGATGATTCTAGGATTCTTCGGTATTGCGTGTTGTCTTCTCTGGCGATGAGTCTTGCGTTTCTGTAGTTGATTAAATAGTTGTGTAAATTTCGGTGATGAACACAGGCATTTCTTGAGTCGTCAGATCTGCCTGCGTACTGGTGTTCTGAAATGCGTGTTTGTAGGTCTCTGGATGTTTCGCCAACGTATAATTTGCTGCAGCCATTACAAGGATTGTGTATACCCCTGCCGTGGATTGAAGCTTTTCTTGTCTGTTACTGGTAATGTCCTTGATGGTGGTGGATGTGGAGGTGGATACTCGGAATGAGGTCTTAGAAAAAATGTTGGAAACTTGTTTGGAAATGGAGTTGGTGGGAAGGACTATGTATCTCTTCTCAGCAGTGTCTTCTCTGGGTGTGTTGAAGATGTTTAATGCCCGTCGTCTGCAGTCTCTAATGAAGTGACAAGGATAGTGAAGTTTGGAAAAACTTGTTCAATGAGGAGCATTCTTCTTCAAGGAACTCACTGCTGCAGATTCTGAGTGCACGCAGGAAAAAGCCTATAATTACACCAGCCTTGATGTAACATCCCTATTCACCAAAGTACCTACTACACAAGCTATCGATCTCTTGCACAGGAAAATTGACGACTCGCTTGATCTTCCTCTTCCAGCCAGCGATTTCATCGACCTTGTTGAACTATGTGTTAGCTTTACATGTTTCTCTTTCGAAAACCAACTCTTTCAGCAAACCTTTGGACTACCCATGGGATCGCCACTTAGTGCCGTCCTTGCGAACCTATATATGGAACATTTGGAAGCCGAGCGATTTTCCACTATTATTCCTCCTCTGTCACCTGGCTTCGTTATGTTGACGACATTCTCATCATAACTCCCAGACGCTTCAACGTTCAAGCTCTCCAACACGAACTCAACCAGGTTGAGCTATCAATCCAGTTTACACTAGAAGAAGAAGTCGACAACACTCTTCCTTTCCTTGATGTTCTTCTCTGCAAAGCTGACCATGAACTTCGTTTTAAAGTCTATCGAAAACCTACCAATCAACACGATCTTCTCCACTTCTACTCTAACCACGACACCAAAATTAAACGTGGTGTAATTATAGGCTTTTTCCTGCGCCACTCAGAATCTGCAGCAGTGAGTTCCTTGAAGAAGAATGCTCCCTCATTGAACAAGTTTTTCCAAACTTCACTATCCTCGTCACTTCATTAGAGACTGCAGACGACGGGCATTAAACATCTTCAACACACCCAGAGAAGACACTGCTGAGAAGAGATACATAGTCCTTCAACCAACTCCATTTCCAAACAAGTTTCCAACATTTTTCTAAGACCTCATTCCAGTATCCACCTCCACATCCACCACCATCAAGGACATTACCAGTAACAGACAGGAAAAGCTTCAATCCACGGCAGGGGTATACACAATCCCTTGTAATGGCTGCAGCAAATTATACGTTGGCGAAACATCCAGAGACCTACAAACACGCATTTCAGAACACCAGTACGCAGGCAGATCTGACGACTCAAGAAATGCCTGTGTTCAACACCGAAATTTACACAACTATTTAATCAACTACAGAAACGCAAGACTCATCGCCAGAGAAGACAACACGCAATACCGAAGAATCCTAGAATCATCACTCATCTGTACATCCAACAACTTCAACCAGAACAACGGCTTCTACAACATAGCTGAACCTATTGCCAAGAAACTTCTTCAACGCTATCCCACCTAGAACTCAAGAATGGTACACTGCAGGTCCTTTAAGTCACACAATGTTTTTAACTATCACACTACTTTTAAGACTGTCACATGCAGCTTTCTCCACCTGACCCAGCATTCTCCACCTGACAGTACCCTATATATATCTCCATGTTGCTCATTTTCCAGGTAGATCTGTCTTTGACTCGATAAAGCCCACTGCGTGGGCGAAACGTTGTCAATAAAGGATCACATTATACTGCTTATGTGTTTATTTTCCATTGTGTCGGTATTTTATACCATTTATTTTCATCAAAAACTGTTTTTTCCACTTTCATTTCGTATGATATATATTTTTAATTTGTATAGCTATGTGAGAAAGTAAATATATGCATAAAATATGTACGTATACTCTGTATACATACATGCTTGGAGTGTGATGTGTGTGCGTGTATATTTGAGTTTACATACTGATAATAACATTAAAAGGAGAGGATTATGTGTTTTGTATAAATATATGTATACGCTCCATACAGAGGATTATGTGTGTATTTTCGTAATGACTTGATTGGAAACAAACCATACCACGGGCGGGAATTGAACTATAATAATAATAATAATAATAATAATAATAATAATAATAATAATAATAATAATAATAATAATAATAATAATAATAATATCTTTATTTCTACAAGTACATGTAGAAGGTATACAGTCCTAGCTGATATCAATGACATACTACTACATAGAAAGCTTGTTATACACAGCATTTCGGGCCCATTAGGTAAGTTTTCCTCCCAGGATGCCACCCACACCAGTCGACTAACACCCTGGTACCCATTATTACTGATGGGTGAACATGGACAACCGGTGTAAGGAAACATCCCCAATGATTCTACCCGTTAGCCGGGAATCAAACCCGGACCCTCACTGTGCGAAGCGAGAGCTTTTGTCACCAGGCCACTGGGCACTGTGTAAAGTAAATATACATCTCAGAAGAAGCTTTAAATAAGAACATTTCTCAATGCTGTCTTATTTAAACATATCAAGTCAAGACGTTTCATGACTTGATTAAATACTAACACAGTAAAATGTTGTCCCAATAAGTGTTTATTGTGCACCAGGTGTTTTCATCAGTGCAGTATTGGTGGAGGTACTAACATCACATCCTGACCTCTAATAATGGCTCATCTTTCCAAGATGTAATATCTTTCAATAGATATGGACGCCCAAACTTGTTTCTAGTTTTGACGCTGATTGATGTTTTTTGTTTAAACTTGTGAGAAAGGAAATAAAATTATCATCATATTATTATGTTCAATACTGACTGGTTGATGATTAAGAACCAGGTGCAGCTCCTGGGTATCTTTATTACTGAAACATTAAGACACATGTGCAGCTCCTGGCTACCTTTATTACTGAAACATTAAGACCCAGGTGCAGCTCCTGGCTACCTTTATTACTGAAACATTAAGACCCAGGTGCAGCTCCTGGCTACCTTTATTACTGAAATATTAAGAGCCAGCTGCAGCTCCTGGCTACCTTTATTACTGAAACATTAAGACCCAGGTGCAGCTCCTGGCTACCTTTATTACTGAAACATTAAGACCCAGGTGCAGCTCCTGGCTACCTTTATTACTGAAACATTAAGACCCAGGTGCAGCTCCTGGCTACCTTTATTACTGAAACATTAAGGCCCAGCTGCAGCTCCTGGCTACCTTTATTACTGAAACATTAAGAGCCAGCTGCAGCTCCTGGCTACCTTTATTACTGAAACATTAAGACTCAAGTGCAGTTCCTGGCTACCTTTTATACTGAAACATTAAGACCCAAGTGCAGCTCCTGGCTACCTTTATTACTGAAACATTAAGACCCAGGTGCAGCTCCTGGCTACCTTTATTACTGAAACATTAAGACCCAAGTACAGCTCCTGGCTACCTTTATTACTGAAGCATTAAGACCCAAGTGCAGCTCCTGGCTACCTTTATTATTGAAACATTAGGACCCAAGTGCAGCTCCTGGCTACCTTTATTACTGAAACATTAACATCCAGGTGCAGCTCCTGGCTACCTTTATTACTGAAACATTAAGACCCAAGTGCAGCTCCTGGCTACCTTTATTACTGAAGCATTAAGACCCAAGTGCAGATCCTGGCTACCTTCATTACTGAAACATTAAGACCCAGGTGCAGCTCCTGGCTACCTTTATTACTGAAACATTAAGACAAAGGTGCAGCTCCTGGCTACCTTTATTACTGAAACATTAAGACCCAGCTGCAGCTCCTGGCTACCTTTATTACTGAAACATTAGGACCCAGCTGCAGCTCCTGGCTACCTTTATTACTGAAACATTAAGACCCAGGTGCAGCTCCTGGCTACCTTCATTACTGAAACATTAAGACCCAGGTGCAGCTCCTGGCTACCTTCATTACTGAAACATTAAGACCCAGGTGCAGCTCCTGGCTACCTTCATTACTGAAACATTAAGACCCAGGTGCAGCTCCTGGCTACCTTCATTACTGAAACATTAAGACCCAGGTGCAGCTCCTGGCTACCTTCATTACTGAAACATTAACACCCAGGTGCAGCTCCTGGCTACCTTTATTACTGAAACATTAAGACCCAGGTGCAGCTCCTGGCTACCTTTATTACTGAAACATTAAGACCCAGGTGCAGCTCCTGGCTACCTTTATTACTGAAACACTAAAACCCAGGTGCAGCTCCTGGCTACCTTTGTTACTGAATCATTAAGACCCAGGTGCAGCTCCTGGCTACCTTTATTAATGAAACATTAAGACTCAAGTGCAGCTCCTGGCTACCTTTATTACTGAAACATTAAGACCCAGCTGCAGCTCCTGGCCACCTTTATTACTGAAACATTAAGACCCAGGTGCAGCTCCTGGCTACCTTTATTACTGAAACATTAAGACCTAGGTGCAGCTCCTGGCTATTTTTATTACTGAAACATTAAGACCCAGCTGCAGCTCCTGGCTACCTTTATTACTGAAACATTAGGACCCAGCTGCAGCTCCTGGCTACCTTTATTACTGAAACATTAAGACCCAGGTGCAGCTCCTGGCTACCTTCATTACTGAAACATTAAGACCCAGGTGCAGCTCCTGGCTACCTTTATTACTGAAACATTAAGACCTAGGTGCAGCTCCTGGCTATTTTTATTACTGAAACATTAAGACCCAGGTGCAGCTCCTGGCTACCTTTATTACTGAAACATTAAGACCCAGCTGCAGCTCCTGGCCACCTTTATTACTGAAACATTAAGACCCAGGTGCAGCTCCTGGCTACCTTTATTACTGAAACATTAAGACAAAGGTGCAGCTCCTGGCTACCTTTATTACTGAAACATTAAGACCCAGGTGCAGCTTCTGGCTACCTTTATTACTGAAACTTTAAGACCCAGGTGCAGTTCCTGGCTATCTTTATTACTGAAACATTAAGATCCAGGTGCAGCTCCTGGCTACCTTTATTTTTGAAACATTTCACCTGCATAATGACATTGGAAATTAATATAACAATATAAATTATATAACACTAATGATGTTAGATGAATTTAAACTACTTTATAGAAAGTCTAGTGTTATGTAGAGTATTTCTGGCAGCTTTAAATAAACTTATAACTATTCGACAATTATATAATATTGTTTTTTTACTTCAATACATCATTATATAATAATTTGGTTTATGGTTTACGCAACAGTTTCATATAAGGTTTGAAGTGGTGAATACTTAAGTGGAACATCATTAAGGTTTGAAGTGGTGAATACTTAAGTGGAACATCATTAAGGTTTGAAGTGGTGAATACTTAAGTGGAACATCATTAAGGTTTGAAGTGGTGAATACTTAAGTGGAACATCATTAAGGTTTGAAGTGGTGAATACTTAAGTGGAACATAATTAAGGTTTGAAGTGGTGAATACTTAAGTGGAACATAATTACGGTTTGAAGTGGTGAATACTTAAGTGGAACATAATTAAGGTTTGAAGTGGGGAATACTTAAGTGGAACATAATTAAGGTTTGAAGTGGTGAATACTTAAGTGGAACATCATTAAGGTTATTACATATGTTGAAATATATTGGTAATAGAATTATAATATTATTTAGGTCAACAGGATTGATTTTGACTTATTTTGTTTTAACATGATAAATCTGAGACGTGTTTAGGTCAGAGTAAGGAGGTGTACGTCATGTTTTAGAACCCTGTATTTGTATGGGGTTCCTACATAGGTTGAGTCAAACACGTGGTATTTGAGAGACACTTATTCTGAAGTTTTTATTACATCAAAAAAGAGTCTTTCAGTTGAATCAGAATATACCACTGGAGACGGATAAGAGTTGTAAGCTAATCATCTGGGTAGGAGTTTGAGGATGACCCCCTGGAAAACTTCAGTTTTCTTAAAGGTTTTAATCCCTGTGTTCACTGAAGATTGTGTCAGGCTAAGTTTCTTCAATAAAGTAATTTGTTGCATCAACAATAAGTGATACGTCTGATCAAGCAGGATAAGAGAGTTGCAACATAAAACATCAGCCTGTAAATTATGGATTTCTTAAAGTCTCTTTATTTAACAAGGTAAATGTGGAATACATTAGAAGTGGAAAGTATTTCATGTGAGGATCAACAAGGTAAGTGTGGATCAACAAGGTAAGTGAGGATCAACAAGGTAAGTTGGATCAACAAGGTAATGTGGATCAACAAGGTAAGTGAGATTAACAAGGTAAGTGAGGATCAACAGGTAAGTGAGGATCAACAAGGTAAGTGTGGATCAACAAGGTAGTGAGGATCAGAAGGTAGTGAGATTAACAAGGTAAGTGTGGATCAACAGGTAGGATCAACAAGTAAGTGGATCAAAGGTAAGTGAGGATAAAAAGGTAAGTGTGGATCAAAAGGTAAGTGTGGATCAACAAGGTAAGTGTGGATCAACAAGGTAAGTGAGGATCAACAAGGTAAGTGTGGATCAACAAGGTAAGTGGGATCAACAAGGTAATGTGGATCAACAAGGTAAGTTGATCAGAAGTGGATCACAAGGTAAGTGTGGATCAACAAGTAAGTGAGGATCAACAAGTGTGGGATCACAAGGTAAGTGTGGATCAACAAGGTAAGTGTGGATCAACAAGGTAAGATAGTGTAGATCACAAGGTAAGTGTGGATCAGTGTGATCAACAAGGTAAGTGTGGATCAACAAGGTAAGTGTGGATCAACAAGGTAAGTGTGGATCAATACAGGTAAGTGGGATCAACAAGGTAATGAGGATAATAGTGTGATCACAATGGTAAGTTGGATCAACAAGTAAGTGGATAAGAGGTAGTGAGGATCAACAAGGTAAGTGTGGATCAACAAGGTAAGTGTGGATCAGCAAGGTAAGTGTGGATCACAAGGTAAGTGAGGATCAAGAAGTGTGGAAGTAGAAGGATCAACAAGGTAAGTGTGGATCAACAAGGTAAGTGTGGATCAACAAGGTAAGTGAGGATCAAGAAGGTAAGTGATGGATCAAAAGGTAAGTGTGGATCAACAAGGTAAGTGTGGATCAACAAGGTAAGTGGGATCAACAAGGTAAGTGGATCAACAAGGTAAGTGTGGATCAACAAGGTAAGTGAGGATCAACAAGGTAAGTGAGGATCAACAAGGTAAGTGTGGATCAACAAGGTAAGTGAGGATCAAAGGTAAGTGAGGATCAACAAGGTAAGTGTGGATCAACAAGGTAAGTGGGATCAACAAGGTAAGTGAGGATCAAGTAAGGGTAAGTAGTGGATCAACAAGGTAAGTGAGGATCAACAAGGTAAGTGATGGATCAACAAGGTAAGTGTGGATCAACAAGGTAAGTGAGGATCAACAAGGTAAGTGAGGATCAACAAGGTAAGTGGGATCAACAAGGTAAGTGAGGATCAACAAGGTAAGTAGGATCAACAAGGTAAGTGAGGATCAACAAGGTAAGTGTGGATCAACAAGGTAAGTGTGGATCAACAAGGTAAGTGAGGATCAACAAGGTAAGTGTGGATCAACAAGGTAAGTGAGGATCAACAAGGTAAGTGTGGATCAACAAGGTAAGTGTGGATCAACAAGGTAAGTGTGGATCAACAAGGTAAGTGGGATCAACAAGGTAAGTGTGGATCAACAAGGTAATGGGATCAAAAGGTAAGTGGGATCAACAAGGTAAGTGTGGATCAACAAGGTAAGGTGGATCAACAAGGTAAGTGGGATCAACAAGGTAAGTGAGGATCAACAAGGTAAGTGGGATCAACAAGGTAAGTGTGGATCAACAAGGTAAGTGAGGATCAACAAGGTAAGTGGAGTGGATCAACAAGGTAAGTGAGGATCAACAAGGTAAGTGTGGATCAACAAGGTAAGTGTGGATCAACAAGGTAAGTGTGGATCAACAAGGTAAGTGTGGATCAACAAGGTAAGTGAGGATCAACAAGGTAAGTGAGGATCAACAAGGTAAGTGTGGATCAACAAGGTAAGTGTGGATCAACAAGGTAAGTGAGGATCAACAAGGTAAGTGTGGATCAACAAGGTAAGTGAGGATCAACAAGGTAAGTGAGGATCAACAAGGTAAGTGTGATACAAGTAGTGGATCAACAAGGTAAGTGAGGATCAACAAGGTAAGTGGGATCAACAAGGTAAGTGAGGATCAACAAGGTAAGTGTGGATCAACAAGGTAAGTGAGGATCAACAAGGTAAGTGGGATCAACAAGGTAAGTGTGGATCAACAAGGTAAGTGAGGATCAACAAGGTAAGTGTGGATCAAAAGGTAAGTGGGATCAACAAGGTAAGTGGGATCAACAAGGTAAGTGGGATCAACAAGGTAAGTGTGGATCAACAAGGTAAGTGGGATCAACAAGGTAAGTGAGGATCACAAGGTAAGTGTGGATCAACAAGGTAAGTGAGGATCACAAGGTAAGTGTGGATCAACAAGGTAAGTGGGATCAACAAGGTAAGTGTGGATCAACAAGGTAAGTGAGGATCAACAAGGTAAGTGTGGATCAACAAGGTAAGTGTGGATCAAGAGGACCAAGGTAAGTGTGGATCAACAAGGTAAGTGAGGATCAACAAGGTAAGTGTGGATCAACAAGGTAAGTGAGGATCAACAAGGTAAGTGAGGATCAAAAGGTAAGTGAGGATCAACAAGGTAAGTGAGTATCAACAAGGTAAGTGTGGATCAACAAGGTAAGTGTGGATCAACAAGGTAAGTGAGGATCAACAAGGTAAGTGAGGATCAACAAGGTAAAGTGTAGGATCAACAAGGTAAGTGTGGATCAACAAGGTAAGTGGGATCAACAAGGTAAGTGTGGATCAACAAGGTAAGTGGGATCAACAAGGTAAGTGTGGATCAACAAGGTAAGTGACGATTAACAAGGTAAGTGAGGATCAACAAGGTAAGTGTGGATCAACAAGGTAAGTGAGGATCAACAAGGTAAGTGAGGATCAACAAGGTAAGTGAGGATCAACAAGGTAAGTGTGGATCAACAAGGTAAGTGTGGATCAACAAGGTAAGTGTGGATCAACAAGGTAAGTGAGGATCAACAAGGTAAGTGGGATCAAAAGGTAAGTGAGGATCAACAAGGTAAGTGGGATCAACAAGGTAAGTGAGGATCAACAAGGTAAGTGAGGATCAACAAGGTAAGTGTGGATCAACAAGGTAAGTGAGGATCAACAAGGTAAGTGAGGATCAACAAGGTAAGTGAGGATCAACAAGGTAAGTGAGGATCAACAAGGTAAGTGAGGATCAACAAGGTAAGTGTGGATCAACAAGGTAAGTGTGGATCAACAAGGTAAGTGAGGATCAACAAGGTAAGTGAGGATCAACAAGGTAAGTGTGGATCAACAAGGTAAGTGTGGATCAACAAGGTAAGTGAGGATCAACAAGGTAAGTGGGATCAAAGGTAAGTGGGATCAACAAGGTAAGTGTGGATCAACAAGGTAAGTGAGGATCAACAAGGTAAGTGAGGATCAACAAGGTAAGTGAGGATCAACAAGGTAAGTGAGGATCAACAAGGTAAGTGAGGATCAACAAGGTAAGTGAGGATCAACAAGGTAAGTGTGGATCAACAAGGTAAGTGTGGATCAACAAGGTAAGTGAGGATCAACAAGGTAAGTGAGGATCAAGAAGGTAAGTGAGGATCAACAAGGTAAGTGTGGATCAACAAGGTAAGTGAGGATCAACAAGGTAAGTGAGGATCAACAAGGTAAGTGAGGATCAAGAAGGTAAGTGAGGATCAACAAGGTAAGTGAGGATCAACAAGGTAAGTGAGGATCAACAAGGTAAGTGTGGATCAACAAGGTAAGTGAGGATCAACAAGGTAAGTGAGGATCAACAAGGTAAGTGAGGATCAAGAAGGTAAGTGAGGATCAACAAGGTAAGTGAGGATCAACAAAGTGAGGGTCTCTGAGAATCAATACTTGTACAATATATAATATACAAAACATTACCTAAACTAATAATACTAAATGTATTATAATATTTTTTCTTGTTGCTTTTCTTTCTTAAATACAGGTTTAAACATGTATTAATTATTATGTTAAATTTAATTTCCATTACTCCAGATAGGTGATATACGCTGCACATCTCTTGTGTATACACTCGCCTCTCTCTGTATATACACCAAATAGTAATCAATTGCATTAAATAAAATAAGAAATATAAGTAGGAAATATAAAATAGTGTAAGTTTTAATCATTAACTATTCTTGTCAACTGAAACAGATAACAATATTGTACCAGCAAGCGATTTAACTAAACAATGTAACCATAAAGTATAATAAACACGGTTTACATAAAACATAAAGGAGAATATTATACAAACTAAGAAAGTAAAGATTAGAAAATATTAACCCCAACATTTATATATAGATTTTTTGATGGTAAATTTCTTTCATTTTCAGAGAAGTTCGATGTTTATATTGAGAAACATTTAAATTCTTTACGGGTTCTTTGAATCTTTAAATACTGAAGTACTTTATGCCAGGCTGTCACATTGTTAGCAGCTGTGTTTTAGTCTTGTATCAACTTCCTCTAAGGGTTTTGTGTATATCTAAAGAATGCCTTAACTGATCGGTTTCAAACTTTTAACCTTAGTGAGCATGTGCAGACGCCATCTGTTCCATTTTAAACAAGCCGTTCCCAAAATTGGTTTACTTGCGATAACTTTGAAACGTTTCTTTCTATCAGCTTCCAAATTTCACGAGTCTTGATGTTACTGAGATGTTTGGTGATGATGTTACTGAGATGTTTGGTGATGATGTTACTGAGATGTTTGGTGATGATGTAGGTCTTATTTTGTCAATTTTACCTTCCATTTGGAATTCAGTTACTTTTGTATTAAGTAAATGAGTTTGTATTTGATGTTAGTGAGCAGTGCTTGATCCATGGAACTGAACATTGATGTTAGTGAGCAGTGCTTGATCCATGGAACTGAACTTTGATGTTAGTGAGCAGTGCTTGATCCATGGAACTGAACTTTGATGTTAGTGAGCAGTGCTTGATCCATGGAACTGAACTTTGATGTTAGTGAGCAGTGCTTGATCCATGAATCTGAACTTTGATGTTAGTGAGCAGTGCTTGATCCATGGAGCTGAACTTTGATGTTAGTGAGCGGTGCTTGATCCATGAAGCTGAACTTTGATGTTAGTGAGAAGTGCTTGATCCATGGAACTGAACTTTGATGTTAGTGAGCGGTGCTTGATCCATGAAGCTGAACTTTGATGTTAGTGAGCGGTGCTTGATCCATGGAACTGAACTTTGATGTTAGTGAGCAGTGCTTGATCCATGGAACTGAACTTTGATGTTAGTGAGCAGTGCTTGATCCATGAAGCTGAACTTTGATGTTAGTGAGCAGTGCTTGATCCATGGAGCTGAACTTTGATGTTAGTGAGCGGTGCTTGATCCATGAAGCTGAACTTTGATGTTAGTGAGCAGTGCTTGATCCATGGAACTGAACTTTGATGTTAGTGAGCGGTGCTTGATCCATGAAGCTGAACTTTGATGTTAGTGAGCGGTGCTTGATCCATGGAACTGAACTTTGATGTTAGTGAGCAGTGCTTGATCCATGGAACTGAACTTTGATGTTAGTGAGCAGTGCTTGATCCATGGAACTGAACTTTGATGTTAGTGACAGTGCTTGATCCATGGAACTGAACTTTGATGTTAGTGAGCGGTGCTTGATCCATGAAGCTGAACTTTGATGTTAGTGAGCGGTGCTTGATCCATGAAGCTGAACTTTGATGTTAGTGAGCAGTGCTTGATCCATGAAGCTGAACTTTGATGTTAGTGAGCAGTGCTTGATCCATGGAACTGAACTTTGATGTTAGTGAGCAGTGCTTGATCCATGGAACTGAACTTTGATGTTAGTGAGCAGTGCTTGATCCATGGAACTGAACTTTGATGTTAGTGAGCGGTGCTTGATCCATGGAACTGAACTTTGATGTTAGTGAGCGGTGCTTGATCCATGAAGCTGAACTTTGATGTTAGTGAGCGGTGATTGATCCATGAAGCTGAACTTTGATGTTTGTGAGCAGTGCTTGATCCATGGAACTGAACTTTGATGTTAGTGAGCAGTGCTTGATCCATGGAACTGAACTTTGATGTTAGTGAGCGGTGCTTGATCCATGGAACTGAACTTTGATGTTAGTGAGCGGTGCTTGATCCATGAAGCTGAACTTTGATGTTAGTGAGCAGTGCTTGATCCATGAAGCTGAACTTTGATGTTAGTGAGCGGTGATTGATCCATGAAGCTGAACTTTGATGTTTGTGAGCAGTGCTTGATCCATGGAACTGAACTTTGATGTTAGTGAGCAGTGCTTGATCCATGGAACTGAACTTTGATGTTAGTGAGCGGTGCTTGATCCATGGAACTGAACTTTGATGTTAGTGAGCGGTGCTTGATCCATGAAGCTGAACTTTGATGTTAGTGAGCGGTGCTTGATCCATGAAGCTGAACTTTGATGTTAGTGAGCGGTGCTTGATCCATGAAGCTGAACTTTGATGTTAGTGAGCGGTGCTTGATCCATGAAGCTGAACTTTGATGTTAGTGAGCGGTGCTTGATCCATGAAGCTGAACTTTGATGTTAGTGAGCGGTGCTTGATCCATGAAGCTGAACTTTGATGTTAGTGAGCGGTGCTTGATCCATGAAGCTGAACTTTGATGTTAGTGAGCGGTGCTTGATCCATGAAGCTGAACTTTGATGTTAGTGAGCGGTGCTTGATCCATGAAGCTGAACTTTGATGTTAGTGAGCGGTGCTTGATCCATGAAGCTGAACTTTGATGTTAGTGAGCGGTGCTTGATCCATGAAGCTGAACTTTGATGTTAGTCAGCGGTGCTTGATCCATGAAGCTGAACTTTGATGTTAGTGAGCGGTGCTTGATCCATGAAGCTGAACTTTGATGTTAGTGAGCGGTGCTTGATCCATGAAGCTGTACTCTGATGTTAGTGAGCAGTGTTACTATTATCACAGTATTACTACTACTACTACTACAACCACCACCACTACCACCAATAGTACTAGTACTACTACAACCACTATAAATGCTATTACTACCACAACTACTACTAGTTGTAATAATATAATAGTAATATTACTATAATTACCATTTTTTTCTTTGTTATTTTTAATTAAATCTATTATCTTCATTGGTATGGTTTAAATCTCATATTTCGCTCTTCACATACTTTGTCGTTTCCTGTGAACTCCCCTCCTGCCTTCCTCAGTCTGATACCCTGGTCCTTGACTCCCCTCCTGCCTTCCTCAGTCTGATACCCTGGTCCTTGTCTCCCCTCCTGCCTTCCTCAGTCTGATACCCTGGTCCTTGACTCCCCTCCTGCCTTCCTCAGTCTGATACCCTGGCCCTTGACTCCCCTCCTGCCTTCCTCAGTCTGATACCCTGGCCCTTGACTCCCCTCCTGCCTTCCTCAGTCTGATACCCTGGTCCTTGACTCCCCTCCTGCCTTCCTCAGTCTGATACCCTGGTCCTTGACTCCCCTCCTGCCTTCCTCAGTCTGATACCCTGGCCCTTGACTCCCCTCCTGCCTTCCTCAGTCTGATACCCTGGTCCTTGATTCCCCTCCTGCCTTCCTCAGTCTGATACCCTGGTCCTTGACTCCCCTCCTGCCTTCCTCAGTCTGATACCCTGGTCCTTGTCTCCCCTCCTGCCTTCCTCAGTCTGATACCCTGGTCCTTGACTCCCCTCCTGCCTTCCTCAGTCTGATACCCTGGCCCTTGACTCCCTCCTGCCTTCCTCAGTCTGATACCCTGGTCCTTGACTCCCCTCCTGCCTTCCTCAGTCTGATACCCTGGTCCTTGATTCCCCTCCTGCCTTCCTCAGTCTGATACCCTGGTCCTTGACTCCCCTCCTGCCTTCCTCAGTCTGATACCCTGGTCCTTGACTCCCCTCCTGCCTTCCTCAGTCTGATACCCTGGTCCTTGACTCCCCTCCTGCCTTCCTCAGTCTGATACCCTGGTCCTTGACTCCCCTCCTGCCTTCCTCAGTCTGATACCCTTTGATCCTCTTCTAGTCATACCTTCCTGTCCCCTCCTGCTTCCAGTCATCCCTGTCTGTCCTCTGCCTCTCAGTCTGACCTGGTCCTGTCCCTCCTGCCTTCCTCGTCATACCGTCCTGTCTCCTGCCTTCCTCGTCTGATACCGTCTGATCCTCCGCCTTCCTCGTCTGATCCCTGGTCTGATCCTCCTGCCTTCTCGTCTGATCCCTGGTCCTGATCCTCCTCCTTCCTGTCTGTCTGGTCCTTCCCTCTGCTTCCTCGTCTATACCTGCCTGATCCTCTGCCTTCCTCAGTCTGATCCTGGCCTTGCTCCTCCTGCCTTCCTGTCTGATCCCTGTCTGATCCCTCCTCCTTCCCGTCTGATCCCTGTCCTGATCCTCCTGCCTTCCTCAGTCTGATACCTGCTTGCTCCTCCTGCCTTCCTCAGTCTGATACCCTGTCCTTGACTCCTCCGCCTTCTCAGTCTGATCTGTCTACCCTCCTCCTAGTCTGATACCCTGGTCCTCTCCCCTCCTGCCTTCCTCTCTGATACCCTGGTCTGATCCTCCTGCCTTCCTCGTCTGATACCTGCCTTATCTCTCCTTCCTCAGTCTGATACCCTGCTTTCCTCCTGCCTTCCTCAGTCTGATACCTGCCTACTCCTCCTGCCTTCCTCAGTCTGATACTGTCTTGATCCTCTGCTTCCTCAGTCTGATACCCGTCCTTGTCCCTCCTTCTGTCTGATCCTGGTCGACTCCCCTGCCTTCTGTCTGATACCCTGCTGTCCTCCTGCCTTCCTCGTCTGATACCCTGTCCTTGATCCCTGCCTTCTCAGTCTGATACCTGGTCTGTCCTCCTGCCTTCCTCGTCTGATACCTGTCCTTTCCTCCTGCCTTCCGTCTATACCTGGTCCTGTTCCTCCTGCCTTCTCTGATTGGTCTGACCTCCTCCTTCCTCAGTCTGATACCTGGTCTGTCCTCCTGCCTTCCTCGTCTGCCTGTCCTGATCCTCCTGCCTTCCAGTCTGATACTGCCTGCTCCTCCTGCCTTCCTAGTCTGATACCTGGCTGACTCCCTCCTGCCTTCTCGTCTGATCCTGCCTGACCTCCCTCCCTCTGTACCTGGCTTGATCCTCCTGCCTTCCTCAGTCTGATACCCTGGTCCTTATCCTCCTGCCTTCCTCAGTCTGCCTGGTCTGACTCCCTCGCCTTCTCGTCTGATACCTGGCTTGATCCTCCTGCCTTCCTCGTCTGATCCCTGCTCCTTGCTCCTCCCTGCCTTCCTCAGTCTGATACCCTGGCTGATCCCTCCTGCCTTCCTCAGTCGTCCTGGCTGTCCTCCTGCCTTCCTCAGTCTGATACCCTGTTGTCCCTCCTGCTTCTCAGTCTGATCCCTGTCCTTGATCCTCCTGCCTTCCTCGTCTGATACCCTGGTCCTTGATCCTCCTGCCTCTCAGTCTGATACCGGTCCTGCTCCCTGCCTTCCTCAGTCTGATACCCTGGCCTTGTCCCCTCCTGCCTTCCTCAGTCTGATACCCTGGTCGTTCCCCTCCTCCTTCCTCAGTCTGATACCCTGGTCCTGATCCTCCTGCCTTCTCAGTCTGATACCTGGCCTTGATCCCTCCTGCCTTCCTCAGTCTGATACCTGTCCTGACTCCCCTCCTGCCTTCTCAGTCTGTATGGCCTTGATCCCTCCTCCTTCCTGTCTGATCCCTGGTCCTTGACTCCTCCTGCCTTCTCGTCATACCTGTCCTGTTCCTCCTGCCTTCCTCAGTCTGATACCTGGTCCTGATCCCTCCTGCCTTCCTCAGTCTGATACCCTGCCTTGATCCCTCCTGCCTTCCTCAGTCTGATACCCTGGTCCTGCTCCTCCTGCCTTCCTAGTCTGATCCCTGCCTTGACTCCCTCCTGCCTTCCTCAGTCTGATACCTGGTCGATCCCTCTGCTCTCAGTCTGTCCTGGTCTGCTCCCTGCCTTCCTCAGTCTGATACTGGCCTTGCTCCCTCCTGCCTCCTGTCGATCCTGCCTTGTCCCTCCTGCCTTCCTCAGTCTGATACCCTGTCATTCCCTCCTGCCTTCCTCAGTCTGATACCCTGGTCCTTGCTCCCCTCCTGCCTTCCTCAGTCTGATACCCTGGTCCTTGATTCCTCCTCCTTCAGTCTGATACCCTGGTCCTTGTCTCCTGCCTTCCGTCTCCCTGTCCTTGTCTCCCTCCTGCTTCCTGTCCCTGCTCCCTCCCTGCCTTCCTCGTCTGTCCTGTCATGCTCCATCTCCTTCCTCGTCTGTCCTGGTCCTTGATTCCCCTCCTGCCTTCCTCTCTGATACCCTGGTCCTTGATCCCCTCCTGCCTTCCTCGTCTGATCCCAGGCCCTTGACTCCCTCCTCCTTCCTCAGTCTGATACCCTGTCCTTGACTCCCCTCCTGCCTTCCTCAGTCTGATCCTGGTCCTGTCCCCTCTCCTCTCACTTCCCAGTCCTGATCCCTCCTTGCTCCCCTCATCCCTTCTCATCTCCCCTGCCTCCTCATCCCCTGCCTTGCTCCTCCTGTCCTCTCTGTCCTGCCTTTCCCTCTCCCGTCTGATCCCTCCTGCTTCCTCAGTCTATCCCTGTCCTGTCCTCTCCCCTCCTGCCTTCCTCATCTGCCCTGGTCCTCCCTCCCTTCCTCAGTCTGATACCCTGGTCCTTGACTCCCCTCCTGCCTTCCTCAGTCTGATACCCTTGTCCTTGACTCCCCTCCTGCCTTCCTCAGTCTGATACCCTTGTCCTTGATTCCCCTCCTGCCTTCCTCAGTCTGATACCCTGGTCCTTGACTTGTTTTCCTACTGATGTGACTGTACAACAGCTTTGGGTCAGATTTGGCTTTTGATGTTATGTTATTCTTATATTGCCGCTTGGCTTCCTCCTTATCCATGCATTTTCATTTGTCTCATCGGTTAATCTCCGTATTATCCTGGGTCCTTTGTCTTCTATACGTTTTACCTTCTCTAGTGCACTTAGTTTTGGCCTCTACACCTTTGTTAGAACCAAGGGTTCGTTCTGATCTTACTATTGATTCTGTTTCCATTAGGTACGAACCTCTCCTCTGCCTTTTTGCATTTTTATGTGTGTGTGAGCGTCTGTTGTGTTTGTTTATGTGTTTCTGTGAGTGTGATTGTGAGGCCGCTCGCCCTTGTGTGTGTGTGTGTTCACCTAATTGTGTTTGGTAAGGTCGAATCTCAGCTCCGGGTCCCGCCTCAGTTGTGGTCGTTACTAGTTTCACTCTCTTCTGACTGTGTGAGCTCTTTCATACCTATACTTAAGGCTATGTAAAGATTCTGCCTCTACCACTTCGCTGTCTAGGTAGTTCCAATTCTTGACCATTATAAGGCTAAAGGAATACTTCCTAACATCACAGTGACTCTTTTGTGCTTTTAACTTCCAGTTGTGCCCTTCTGTACTTGAGCCCCGCCTCTCAAACAGACTCTCCCTGCCACCCTGTCAATTCCTTTGTATTTTGTACGTTGTAATTATATCACCTCTGGTTCATCTGTCCTCTAGCGTCGTCAGGTTAAGCACCTCTAGCTTCTTCTTTTACTTTGTACCCTCAGCTCCTGGACTAGTTTCGTTGGAAATCTTTCCACTTTTTATAGCTTCTTTATGTGCTTTAACAAATGCTGGTTACAAAATGGCGCTGAATACTTCAAGATCGTCCAGACATATGCCTTTAAAGGCCGTGAATGCATAGTTGCTGATGTAGCTGAAAGCTGTCCTAAAAATTACCAACCTCCCGTTTCCTGCAGTAGTTATTTGGTTGATTTGAGCATCAGGGTAAAAGCTTGGAACTATGCTCGCCCCGAGGTCTTCCTCCAGGGATGTCTACAGCCAATGTTTCCTGACTGACTTTGCTTGTCTCCGATTTTCATATCTTTGCATTGTTGTGGTTAAATTCCAATAGCTAATTGTCAGGCCAATCAAGTAACTTGTCTGGATTCATTTGTAGCCTTTTTTAGTCTACTACTGTTTGTATTTTCCTTACTAGTTTCACATCACCTGCGAATAATGACACCTCTGACTGAATTACTTTAGCATGTGGTTTACATTCACAAGAAACAGTATTGGACCGAATATTTACCCTTGTGGAACCCCACTCGTCACACTTGCCCATTCCGACACCTGACTGTGACTTGTTGTTTCTCTCCTGTTAAGTATTCCCTGATTCACTGTTGCATGCAAAGAATACGTCACCCTTATTCGGAGCATGTTAAACACACCCACATAGGCTGCCCCTCCAACCAGCGAACCATCGTTAAGGGTTTGGTGATGGGGCCCCATCACCAAATCAACGACTTGGTTCAGCCAATGATAATGCGGGTCTGGCAATGGGAAAGGTGACGTGGATTCCACTCGCATGTTTGCCATTTTCATTCCCGCCTTGAGCTGGTTGTTGTACTGTCGTCTCTGTCTATTGGCTGCTGTTTTGCCTTGACTACCGTGGCGTGCACTAATACTAATATCTCTATATATAGTGTACAAATTTGTATAAAACCTTATAATATACTTGGTGAAGGAAAATACAAAACTCATATATATATAATTGCTTGGTGAAGGAAATAAAATTTAAAGCATTTTCTACTGTTTCTTTGCTCCAAGCTCCCTTTTACACTCAGGATAACGGGCCTTTGAACCTGAGGTTGTAATATTCACTGTACTGCTTTCTCTGTAATTCCTGCCTGTTACTTTAGGTTTTGTGCTGTATAACCCCTGTGGTTTAGAGCTTTTGATTATAATAATAATTTAGGTTTGGTGTACTCACCTAGTTGTACTCACCTAGTTGTGGTTGCAGGGGTCGATTCTTAGCTCCTGGCCCCGCCTCTTCACTTGCCGCTACTGGAGTGTGTTGTGTGTGTTCAAATATTTGTGGTTACAGATGTCGAGTCATATATCCTCGATATAAATTTTTCGAACCACTTCTTAAAGTAAGAAATGGATCCTGCCTCCACTACATCTCTCTCAAGACTGTTCCACTTCCTGACAACTCTGTGACTGCAGAAACAATTTTTAAGATCCCTGTGTCTCATTAAAGTTTTCAACTTCCAGCTGTGACCCCTTGTTGCTGTGTCTCACCTCTGAAACATTCTGTCCTTATCCTGAGTATTTTATGTCGTTATCAATTCCCCCCTATACCTCCTGTCTTCCAGTGTCATCAGATTTATTTCCCTTACCCATTCCACATAGGACATTTCCGTTAGCTCCGAGATTAGTCTTGTTGCAAACCTTTGCATGTTCTCTGATTTCTTGACGTGTTTGACCAGATGTGGGTTCCATACTAGTGCTGCATACTCCAATATCAGCCTCACGTACAGTGTCTTCAATGACTCTATACTTAGATGTCGAGACGCTATTCTCAGGTTTGCCAGGCATCATTTGGTTGATGTTCGCCTCAGATGTACTTGGTGTGATGCTCACCCCAAGATCCATTTCCTTGAATGAGTTTTGCAGCTTTTGACCTTCTAGGCTTTACTCCGTCTGCGGGCTTCTTTATCCTTCACCAAATTTCATGATTTTGCATTTGCTCACTCCATTAGCCATTTGACGGACCAGGCTTTCAGTCTGTCCAGATCTTCTTATAAGCTTTCCTGATCCTTTTCATTCACATATATTAGAAACGGCACCGGACTCAGCACTGACACTTATGGATCCCCACTTGACACATGCACCCACTCTGACACCTCCTCACTTACCAACACACGTTGTTTTCTTTCTATCAGGTATTCTCCGATCCATTGTAGTACTTACGTGTTATTCCTGCCAACTCTTCAATCTGTTCAACAAGTCTCTCGTATGGTACTGTTTCTAAAGTCTTCTTACAGTCCAAGAAGATGCAGCCTACCTATTCCTCTCTCTTTCCTGTCTTACTTCCGTTACCTTATCGTAGAACTCCAGTAGGTTTGTGATGCAGGATTTCCCTTCCTTGAAGCCGTACTCGTTATCGTGAATGAGCCCGTTCCTTTCCAGGTGCTCCTCCTCTCTTCTGTGTGTGTGTGTGTACTCACCTAATTCGACTCACCTAATTGTGGTTGCAGGGGTCGAATCAAAGTTCCTGGCCCCGCTTCTTTACTGGTAGCTACTAGGTCACTCTTAAATCTATGTATGTATTCTGCCTCGACTACATCATTTTCCAGACTATTCCACTTCCTGACAACTCTATTTTAGATTAGATTTTTGGAAGTTCGGGGGACATCCTAGGATGATCCTCATTGCTTCGTTCTGCAATTGTTGCAGCTTGCAGCCAAACACTGGATCAAGAAACATAATCAACCAGATATATAAAGCAAACATATTTATTCACTTTCACAACTTTGTCATGACCTCAGAAGGTAGTAAGAAAATCTGCAAGACCTCTAAGTGCTCTCATTCTTTCTTTGCATTATCTACAAAATCATTTTACAATAATTCCAAGTAGGGAAAATTTAGTTAATATTAATATTGTCTCTGGATGAATGTGATGTCGACACATTCTGCTGCGTCTACATGTACCGTCTCATGAGCATCCTGTGCACAGGGTAATAATGTATGTAATTTAGCCTCTTTGGCAAACATGTTTCTGGCTTGTTGAGGATAAAGTCTATGGTATCAGGAGTGAGTGTGCAACTTTTCACTTACAATTGTCAGTTCTTGTACTCTTGTATCTGATCTTACACTAATTCTCATTTTAGCTAAATTCACTTATATATCATATTGCTTCAAAATTCGTATTTCGTAACATTTCTGAAGTTCATCTCGAGTCAGTTTCTTTTAAGAAAAGAACAGTGTTTGTCTTGTACTGAGTCGACAACATTGTTTCCAACTATAGAGTTAAACCTTAATTTCCTGGTGGAATTTGAGGTGTCTTAGACACTGGCTAATACGAAATCTAGTATTTTGGGAAGGACCTGTGTCTCACAAAGACATCCATATGCAAAGAAGATTCCTGCATTCACCAAAATACTCCAGTATGCACGAAAAATTAATAACTTACACAATATTGAACACACTATTTGAAGTTCACAGCTAACTCTGAAAGAACTAGCTCACAGACAACATACACACAAGATACAGCATACCTACAAGATCCAACTAGACATGATACCACAAGAAACATACACAGACACCAGCATACACACAGCACAGCATACACAAGACACCAGCATACAAAACCAGCATACAAGACACCAGCATACACAGCAAGACACCAGCTACACACAAGTACAGCACAAGCATACACAGCAGACACGCATACACAAGACACAGCATACACCAGCATACACACAAGACACCAGCATACACACAAGACACAGCATACACACAAGACACCAGCATACACAAGCAAGCATACAGCAAGAACAGCTAACAGACACCAGCATACACAAACAAGACACAAGACACGCTCACAGCAAGACACCAGCATACACAGCAAGACACCAATAAAGCACTATACACCACAAGACACAGTCACAAGACACAGCATATACACAAGACACCAGCATACACAGAAGACACCAGCATACACAAGACACCAGCATAAAGACAGACACAGCATCACACAAGAACCAGCTAACACAGACACCAGATACAGCAAGACACCAGTACACACAGACACCAGCATACACAGACACAGTATACACACAAGACACCAGCATACACAGCAAGACCAGCATACACCACAAGACACCAGCATACACCACAAGACACCAGCATACACCACAAGACACCAGCATACACAGCAAGATCACTCAGCATAGCATACACAAGACACTCAGCATCACCACAAGACACCAGCATCACAAAGACACCAGCATACACACAAGACACCAGCATACACCAAGACCACAGTACACACAAGACACCAGCATACACACAAGACACCAGCATACAGCCAAGACACCAGCATACACAGCAAGACACCAGCATACACACAAGACACCAGCATACACACAAGACCCAGCATACACACAAGACACCAGCATACACAAACCAGCATACCAGCAACACTCACAAGACACCAGCATACACACAAGACACCACATACACACAGAATACACACAAGACACCAGCATCACACAAGACACCAGCATACACCACAAGAACCAACATACACACACACAGACACCAGCATACACGCAAGACACCACATCAGCACACATCAAAGACACCAGCATACACCACAAGACACCAGCATACACAGCAAGACACCAGTATACACAAGACACCAGCATCACACAAGCACCAGCATACACCACAAGACACCAGCATACACAGCAAGACACCAGCATACACCACAAGACACCAGCATACACCACAAGACACCAGCATACACAGCAAGACACCAGCATACACCACAAGACACCAGCATACACAGCAAGACACCAGCATACACCACAAGACACCAGCATACACAGCAAGACACCAGCATACACCACAAGACACCAGCATACACAGGAAGGCACCTGCATACACTACAAGACACCAGCATGCATACACAGCAAGACACTAGCATACACCACAAGACACTAGCATACACCACAAGACAACCACATACTCCATAAGATACCAGCATTAAAAAAAACAGCATACTCCTCAAGACGTCATTATACACTTGTCACAAGAGACCCACATACTTCACAAGATACCAGCATACAAAACAAAACAAAATCAGCATACACCTCAAGACACCAGCATACACCATAAGACACCTACATACAACACAGGGCATCCACATAAACCACATGACACCATACGACACCCACATAAACATCAATGCACCAAACGACACCCACATACACATCAATACACCAACATATTCCACGAAATACTTTAAATGCTCTAAAACAACAATATGATTCACTGTAACTCTCTTTTGCAGAAAGATGGTAAAACATGTTTTTTCTTTTAAAAGTACATGTGGAACGGTGTGTACGTTGCCGAAGTGACACTAGTACATGTGCTACTGTAGCCAGCAAGTTAGACCAAACAACTAATGCCTGGAACATTGTAACCATCTAGCTGTCTTACTGGGAAAATACCTCCTTGGAGTATGATCTCACTAAGGAGAACTCAATAGTGTGTGCAGGGGGTCGAGTCGCATGTTCTAGCCCCGAGGTTTAATCAACACTAACAGTTATTTATATTTTCCTATTTTTTGTGTCTGATAGTACGTTGCTTCCTCCAAACCAGAGGTACAATATCTATAGCAGATATTGAAGCTCTTACATATGATTTATATTGTTTTTATAGTATTGTAACTGTTTTATTGAGTATGTTGGTATATTGTTTATGTGGGTATTGTGTGGTGTATGTGATTGCAGTGTAGTGTATGTTGGCGGCTTTTGTTGTATGTGTGTGTGTCATGTGGCGTATATTGGTGTTTTGTGGTGTATGTTGGTGCCTTGTGGTGTATGTTGGTCTCTTGTGGGTATGCTGGTGTCTTGAGGTGTATGTTGATGTCTTGTGGTGTATGTTAGTGTATTGTGGTGTATGTTGGTGTTTTGTGGTGTACGCTGGTGTCTTGAGGTGTATGTTGGTGTCTTTGTGGTGTATGTTGGTGTCTTGAAGTGTATGTTGGTGTATGTCTTGAGGTGGTATGTCTTGTGGTGTATGCTGGTGTCTTAAGGTGTATGTTAGTGCCTTAGGGTGTATGCTGGTGTCTTGTAGTGTATGTTGGTGTCTTGTGGTGTATGTTGGTGTCTTGTGGTGTATGCTGGTGTCTTCGGGTGTATGTTGGTGTCCTGTGGTGTATGTGGTGCTTTGTGATTTGGTGTCTTGTGTGGTATGTGGTGTCTTGATGTGTGTGACTGTGGTGTTGTCTTGTGGTGTTGCTGGTGTCTTGGGTGTATGTTGGTGTCTGTGGTGTATGTGGTGCTTGTGGTGTATGTGGTGTCTTGTGGTGTATGTTGGTGTCTTGTGGTGTATTTGGTGTCTTGTGGTATGTGGTGTCTTGGGTGATGTTGGTGTCTTGTGGTGTATGCTGGTGTCTTGTGGTGTATGCTGGTGTCTTGTGGTGTATGCTGGTGTCTTGAGGTGTATGTTGGTGTCTTGTGGTGTATGTTGGTGTCTGTATATTGGTGTCTTGTGGTGTATGTTGGTGTCTTGAGGTGTATGTTGGTGTCTTGTGGTGTATGCTGGTGTCTTGAGGTGTATGTTGGTGTCTGTGGTGTATGTTGGTGTCTTGTGGTGTATGCTGGTGTCTTGTGGTGTATGCTGGTGTCTTGTGGTGTATGTTGGTGTCTGTATATTGGTGTATGCTGGTGTCTTGTGGTGTATGCTTGGTGTCTTGTGGTGTATGCTGGTGTCTTGTGGTGTATACTGGTGTCTTGTGGTGTATGCTGGTGTCTTGTGGTGTATGCTGGTGTCTTGTGGTGTATACTGGTGTCTTGTGGTGTATGTCTGGTGTCTTGTGGTGTATACTGGTGTCTTGTGGTGTATGTTGGTGTATCGGTCTTGTGGTGTATGCTGGTGTCTGTGTATGATACTGGTGTCTTGTGGTGTATGCTGGTGTCTTGTGGTGTATCTGGTGTCTTGTGGTGTATGCTGGTGTCTTGTGGTGTATGCGTGGTGTCGCTGTTTCTTGTATGTTGGTGTCTTGTGGTGTATGCTGGTGTCTTGTGGTGTATGCTGGTGTCTTGTGGTGTATACTGGTGTCTTGTGGTGTATGCTGGTGTCTTGTGGTGTATACTGGTGTCTTGTGGTGTATGCTGGTGTCTTGTGGTGTATGCTGGTGTCTTGTGGTGTATACTGGTGTCTTGTGGTGTATGCTGGTGTCTTGTGGTGTATACTGGTGTCTTGTGGTGTATGCTGGTGTCTTGTGGTGTATGCTGGTGTCTTGTGGTGATACTGGTGTCTGGTGTCTGTGTCTTGTGTGTATACTGGTGTCTTGTGGTGTATGCTGGTGTCTTGTGGTGTATACTGGTGTCTTGTGGTGTATGCTGGTGTCTTGTGGTGTATGTTGGTGTCTTGTGGTGTATGTTGGTGTCTTGTGGTGTATACTGGTGTCTTGTGGTGTATATTGGTGTCTTGTGGTGTATGTTGGTGTCTTGTGGTGTATACTGGTGTCTTGTGGTGCATGCAGGTGTCTTAAGGTGTATATGGGAATATTTTTGTGTAAGCAGCAGTCTAGTGTGCTTTATGGATGTTAATTAAGGTCCTTATCAAAATACTAGACCTTGTATTATCAGAGTCTAAAACGCCTAAATTCTACCTGGAGATTAAGGTTTAACAATGTTGATGGCTCAGTATAAGATAAACACTTCTTTTCTTAAAAGAAACTGCCTCGAGTGAGGTTCGAACTCACGACCTTGAGATTATGAGACTCACGCGCTGCCTACTGCGCCATCGAGGCTTGATTAGTGGCGACATATCTTTCATGGAAACGCACCCATCTATTTTAGTAAGTATGTCATTATAATGTCATTCAAATGCTCAAAAAAAGAGTTGTGACGCTGAATGGAAACAAGACCTCTAACAGAGTGCGCACCAAGACCATGAAGACCACACGTAGTCAAGTATGCTCGTTACCTTGAGAAAGTTTAGAGGTTTTTAATAAAACAAGTCTGTTGCCTGAGGGCATTTAGTTTTGAGGAAATAGCGATAACCTGAATCAAAGACTGATAACCTGAATCAAAGAGCTGATATTAACGTGAATCAAAGACTGATAACCTGAATCAAAGAGCTGATATTAACGTGAATCAAAGACTGATAACCTGAATCAAAGAGCTGATATTAACGAAGCCGATGGAAAACCCTTCGTAATTCATTCATCGAAACTAGATGGCACAGAAACACATGAAGCAAAAGTGACGGAATCTGGTCAACAACAGGACGCGGTTAACGTCGTTACTCAGGCTCAGTCTAAGGTAAAACCTGCCCTTCCGTTGGTTCTTAAGGAAAGCCTATTAAACTTTCTCATATAGGTTTAGAGGGTCTTCAAAGGACTTGTCCTTCCTTAGAGGAAACACAGAAGTTAGCCTTAAGAGGCGACATGATCCAAAGAAAGAATTTTTCTTATAAATTTGTATATAAAGACAATCTGCTAGTTAAGAATACAGTGTCAGCAGAAAATCCAACTGACGTCGGTAGATGTCTGTTACTAATTACTAACAATTGCCGTGAGACTATTTTGAAGATTTCTCATGACCTGCCAGTCTCTGGCCATTTTTCACATAGGAAGACCTATGAGAAGCTCAAAGACTTGTACTTCTGGCCTGGGATGTCTTCTGACATCTATAAGTATTGTAGATCTTGTCACGTACGTCAACTTACATCGCAAAAAGGGAGAACTAAGAGAAATCCTTTGGTAAAAATGCCGGTCTTTTCAGTCCCATTTGCAAGAGTTGCAGTGGATATAGTTGGTCCTATCACTCCTCGCTCATCAGAAGGTCATAAATATATCTTGAAAACATGCCATCCTAAAGTAAATACTGAAGAAACTGTTTTCTTAAACCATCTGAC
>WNWK01013161.1:0-56404 GCA_009830355.1 Cherax destructor | reverse complement strand
ACAACTGTTTTATAGGCAGAAAGTTTAAGGTTTTATGTTATTTCTTTCCCTTTGTACTGCGTTTTGTGGTGGGGAAAAGTAGGATTTTAAAAAAGGTTTAATTTTACGGTGTTTTTGAGAATATGCAGTTTCATTGACAGTGTTTATGTTTTGTATAGAAAATTTAGCTGGATAGGTAGAAGGGGGAAATTTTTTTTGTTTTTTTTATGTGCTTTTCCCGGGTTCTTATTTTTGGGATTATTGACAGATGTGTTTTTTTCTGTTCTGTTTTTTTTTTTTGTTTATATGGGGGAAATTTATTTTTGGGCATATATTGGATTTTATTTTATGTTTTTTAAAAAAAAAAAAAAAAAAAAACTTCCAGAAATTTTACTTTTAGTAATTTATGAAGAAAGGGTTAGTAAGAGAAATTTTTGCAAAATGCAAAAGACGTTCCTTTTGGGTGAATCTCTCTCCCTTAGGAAAGAAGACAGATAAATAATTGCTGTAGGGATCATCTCGTAATAAAAAAGCTCCATCACTCAGCCGGTTAAACCTTCCCTGACTTTTTTTTTGTTTTTGAACGGATCCCCAAAAACCTGAGGGTCAATACCCGGGAGCCACGGTTAACCATCAGATTGACCCCAATAAATCTTTGGTTGAATTCTCAACGGGTTTAACGTTTCATAAAATATAATAAAATTTTAACAGTATTCCCCCTTTTCTGCAGTGTTCGTTTTGACCTCTTCAGGGGGGGGTTTTTTGACGAGGCGAAGAGGCTTGGTTTGGGGAGTTTTTGGATTTTTGACTTCCTCGAACAATCAATTACCATCATTCTTCCTTCCCTTTTTAATTCCCACCCCGTCCTTTCCCCATCCCCCTTCCTCCCTTTCCTGTTTTTTAGTTTTTGGGTTTTCTTTTGAAATTTCATCCATTTTGGGAAAAAAAGGATGGGTTTCTGCCCATTCCATTGGGGTCCTTTATGGGGTTTTTACATAAGAACATAAAAAAGGGAGGAACACTGCAGCAGGCCTGTTGGGCCCCTACAGGAGCTCCTAGGGAAACTGGGTCATCTGGGCATGCCCACCCTAACCCCTGGGGATGGCCCTTTAATGTCAGATACTGATTTATAAGAACCCCCACCTCATTTATGGGCCCATATCCTTTCTAAAAACTAAACATCAATTTGAATCCATTATTGGGGGCTTTCTTGGGGAAAATATCCTCAAGACCTTATTTATATCCCCCTTTTTTAATACCTATTTTTCACTTGTATACCTGATCATGTCTCCCCATTCTTCGTCTTACAAGTGAATGAAAGGGGCTTCAATCTTTTTCATACGGAAGTTTCAATGCTATGAATTGTCATTCTACGCTGAATGTTTTTTAAAAATTTAATATCATTTGTAATATGGAGACCAGAACTGAGCTGCGTAAGCTGTAATATAACCTCGGGACTTTTTGTTGCTTGGCACTTTTTGGGTTTAAAACCCCAGTAATCTGTTTGCCTTATTACGTATGCTTAGGCATTGCTGTCTTGGTTTAAGGTTGCTGCTTACCATAACCCCAAGTCCTTTTCCCCCAATCCAGTTTGGACCGGGCCTCATTTTGGATCGGGGCCGGGACCAACCAGGCTGTTACTGCTTATTCCCATGCACTATAATTATTGGTGTATTATATATTTAAAGACCCCCCTTTTCTTTTTTTCCTCCACCCCCTTTTTTTCACTATACCATTACAGTCCTTGTCCCCTTTAGTCCCTCTTTTTTTCCAATATCCACCTTATTCTGCCCATTACTTTTTCCCTGGGGAAAAAAATTTTTACCACTGAGACTTCACTTTTTTTCCCCCCATAACCCATACCACTAATTTTTCTATTTTAAAATTTCCTAACAGGCCCCTCCACTGAAACCCAAAGTGCCCCCACCCCAGACCTAGAAAGGGAAACCCCCATCCCTGGTACATGTTCCTTCTGCCATAGAAGAGGTCCCAGTTGTCCCCGCATTTTCCTTCATTTTGTCTAGCCAGAATTGACCCCAAACCTTTGGGACAACCATTCATTTCCAACTCCTCCCTTGGCAAAAATACCACATTGGGGTTCCCACCCTTTTCCCTTTAATTTGGCCTATTCCAACCCCATACCCCATCATCTTTAAATAAATTTTTATAAAAACAAAAACCAACCTCTTCTACCCTTTTTCGCCCCCTTTTCCCCATATATATATATATATATATATATATATATATATATATATATATATATATATATATATATATATATATATATATATTTTTTTCCATTTTCCCATCATTGTGTGTTTCCCTGTTTTTGAATTTTCACTTTTTCCCCTGGTGTTTATCAGTTCCACTTTTTTATCATCAGCACTACTTTCTTTGAAACCTTGTTTTGATTTTTCAAGTCTATTATTTCTCCCCCTGAGAGTGAATGGATACTTGGAAATATTTCCAAGAGCTGCTTTCATCAGGATCTTTAAACCAACGATGACGAAGTTTGCCTTTGGGGCAGGTTTCTCAAACTAGCACAAGGGGCCCATTGCCCTAGCTTTGGCCCTTCCATCCCCACCGTCCTAGTCTGCCAGAGTTGTGGGGGGGAAAAAATTCCCTAGATAGAAGTGATGGAAGTGTGAATGTCTGTATAAGTGCTAGTAGGGGAGTCTGCTCGTTTAGGGGGGAAGTATCTAGCCCGCTGACCCATTCCCCCTTTTGCCACCCGGGGGAGAGGTGACATGCTAGGACCCCCAAAAGGGGTAATCAATTTACTGACTACTCCCATCTCTGAGCCTCACTCATTTTTATTTTTTTTACGTTTTACTTGTTAGTTTTTTAGCCCCCCCATCATTTTTTTTAGTACTTAATTTGGGTCTGCCCTTTCCCCTTTATTGACTACAAATTTTTTTTCACCATTTTTTTTGGGAAAGGGCCTTTGCCTTTTTATAAGAATGGTGAGTAATTTTGTCTTTTTCCATTTTATGGGAATTGGTGGGCCCGTTTAAGCCACCTGGCACAACGGGGTGAGGGGGATTTTTTGGAAGGAAACCTCCCACAAGAGTTTTGGAGACTGAATCATCAACCTTTTAAATGCCCACACTGCAGCAACACTATAGCCAATCACAGCACCTGAGTCCCCGACTCTTTTTTCAACATACTTTGGGGAAAAAATCCGTCACATCCGCCAAACAAGGGGGTTGTTGCCACCGTCAGCTTATGTGTCAAGAACATCGACACGTCCCGTTCCATCTGTAAAAATTAGCTGTTGCAACGTAGTCTTATTTGTCTATTTTTATTTTTCATTTTTATTCACGATAGGGTTTATTTGCTATTCATGTTTAAGTTATTATTATTTCATAAATCTTTCTATTCAATAAAGTGCTTATTTTTATGTTATTTTGTCTTTTTCTATTCTTGTTAATTTTCCTAAGGAGGAACCAGCCTTGGTTCTTATTGAAATGCAAGATTGAACCGAGAGTGTTAATGGATACTTGCTGACTCTCGATTATTTCCATCGAGCTGCTGCATCAAATCTTTAAACGTAACGATGACGGAGTTTGCCTCCGGGGCAGGTTTCTCAAACTAGACATAGGACCCACAGCCATAGCTGGCCCCTTCCATCCCCGCTGTCCTAGTCTGCCAGAGTTGCCAGCCCTACCTGGACGCTCTGAAGGAAGAAGGTACTTGTTGCTGCTTCTGGTAACCTGCCGCTGGTGCAGAGCTGTTGTTGCTGATAACGCTGCTGCTACTGCTGTTTAGCTCGACAGCGCTCCTTGCACTCAGTGCCACACTCTGACTCCTGGCCTACAACTAGAACACTTCTCCTGTACTGTCTCTCCTCTTGAGAGTTTGTCTTCACAGACTAGTGTTTGGTGTGGGCCTGCGGAGAACCCACACTGCACCTGGGATTTACATTCATTATTGATGTGTCCACATTGTCGGCACTTGTAACATCTACGATTGTGGGTGGGGATAGGAGATATAAATACTCTTGAGTGTGCAATTTGTCCCATGGTTGTTCAAAGTTCGTGGAGCAGGCCATCTCCAATCCAATAAGCTATAACTGCTTCCTTGAGATTCTGAAACCAATTTCAGTGCATATGTGAAAATCCACTCGCGTACGTTGTGATCTCTTTTATCTTGAGTAATTAGTTTTTTCTTGGCATTCTTGCTCTTGACTAGAGTATTACCTTTTGAGTAAACTTTGCCGGTATAATCCTTATTGCTGTCAACCAACACTGCCAGTGATCCTAGACTGCGCTCACAGAAGAACGTATGGTGGCACTGGCACTCTCAACGTCATTCAGTTGGCCAAAATCTGATAGAAGTTCCTAAGTACTGCGATATTCGTGGAGATCATTTTTACACTAAACTTTTAGCATTTTAATTAACACGTCAGGAACTGGTGCAGTGGAAAGAAATGCAGGTGTTCACTCAGTGTAGTGACAAATCAGCACAAACCTTCTATAGTTTATAGATGCATTAGCCATTAAATGATGAAGTCCTTCAGGAGGGGTAAACTGAAATTTATTTAGCGTGACTTAAGGGGTAATTTTTTTTAAAGCTATTTTACAATGAAGCTGCAATCAGGTGAAATCAGCATCTGCACATTTGAGTTTCACTACCCGCCGCAGCAGTTGTCGGATAACTTCCGAAACCTGAGGGGTTTTGGAGTTATTCGAGCTTTACAGGATGCCGGAATTTTGTTCAACTACTTTGGTCATAGGGTACGTGAACATTATGAAGAGGTACTTGACACCTTTGCAACAACTGGGTATCTCTGTTAAGTAGACATTTTGTCAACCAGTGGCATTAACCATACAAAACCGGGACAAAACCGAAGACTGAAAAGGTAGAAGAGGGACTTAGTTTGAAGAGGTTGAGGACTGTTTACCTCATCTGCAACCTCTTCAGTCTTCTTTCTTTGTTCTTGTATCTATGAAGTCACTGGTTGGCGAAACGTCTGCATAATAAAGATGTAGGCATTCTATGTAATTGGTGTTATGATGCACGTGAACATGCCACTTATACCTGGAACATGGTCCTCGTTACCGTGCACAAGTGGTGAAAACTTGAAGCCGATTCGATGACGGGTTCTTAAGTTATGAACGAAATGAAAACGAAAAGTTGGAAGAAAAATCAAAGAAAAATCAGACAACCTTTCCAAGGTCCCAGTCGGGGATATCTCATTGCATAGTTATTTTAATATGTCACGTTTTTACAATTTTAATGAAGCTTCCTCATACAACTTGATATTACAAGATCTGAAGATAGCGTTTGTGTTAAAGATCATAATTTCAATTCGATTGTTCTTTAAAATGAACCTTTGACAGGATAACATGTGCTTCAACCAGAAAAAAACGTGTCATTATTACTTGACATTGCATCTGAAAAAAATTAGTGGTTCTTGTGAAGGTTTATTCAGCTCTGTCTGACCCTAAGTAAGTATTTGACAAGGCTGGTTCCTCCTAAAGAAAAGTATTGAAAAAATAACAACATAATATAAACAATTTTATTATAATTCAGGCAATAATATAAAACAAACTTGAAGAAAAATGAAATATAAATACTAAGTGATCCAAAGCTAATTTATACACAGATGTGCCGATGTTCTGAAGACAGAGTTTTGAATGATTCTGGAACTCAAAGCGTTGATGATGGAGGGGGGTCACAGCTGGGTGTGACTAGCCAGTCTAAGGTTTCCACAACAAGATGATAGTCCGCCGAGGAGATGTAAATTGATTCTCTGACCACTACTCAAATATTGAGACCAGTAAGTAGCCGGTCAAGACGTCAGGAACGCTGGTGTAGTCACAGCTGGAGAAGGCTGTGTTGCTGCCTGGGTGGTTGGCTATAGGTGGAAGGGTGAGGTCGGACCAGTGTAGGTAGATAGTTCAAGTTAAACGCTGTGGATCTCTGCCAGATCCCTGCTGTTCTTATCTTAACCTCGTCTGTTTCTGATGACCCAAGCCGACAATCAAGGCTATAATGAAGAAACAAATACAGTTACAACCTGCTCGATAAATCACGCACAATAGGCATATGACCTTTACAAGAAATGGTGAGGATTGACAAATGACATTCTGTAAATTGAAAGCAAAGCAGGAATAAACACAAGTCTAAAACCCGAAATAAGAGTGAAGCTCTTATTAAGACAGAAATCCTAAACAGAATTAATTAGATAGGAGCAGATCTGATGGAAGCAGCCAGTCAAGTGATTCCCCACGGGTCGGAGACGCACACGTCACTTCCCACCGGGTGTAAAAAGGGGAAGGGAATAGCGGGAGCTAGACACTCACTGTACCTTAACAAGCAGATTGTCCAACAAACTACCACCACCATACATTCATACTTTCACTACTCCAATCTATTGAACTTTTCTCTCACAGTTCTCATTAATTCAGTGAAGTTCTCTCTGATTTCTTAGAAAATGAAAATATTGACACTTGTTTTAGCCCTTATTTCATTACCACAAACCTTAATTTGAGATTCCACTAGGTTTAATTCTTCATGTTTCTGCTCCTGATTAGAATGTTATTCAGCGATATTAGTTCCTAGTGTCGACACCATCGCCCCAGCCAGTTACGACAAGCTTATCCAAGGCTAATTACTCAGAAATCATTGACCTCTTCGCTCTAGGGCCGAGAGGTTGTGCTGCGCAGTTGCTCCTGACTTGGTCTTGACGCACCTTCCGTTTTTCAGCCAAGAATGTTGGCTTCTAATGTACCTGTGGTACAATCCTCTTTTGAGGAACCTATACCTGTGAATGTGGTGGAGATGGGTAACGCCAGTTGGACGGATGTAGTACAAGGAGTAGAGGACCGTTGTGTGGCACTCCCTGAAGCATTGGGTGCTTCGCCAGTGGGTGAGTTGGACCATGTACTAGAGACTGATGGGATTATGGAGAGTGTGCAACATGAGGAATTGCCGAAACCAGTGCAAGAGATGATAAGCACTTTTCTGGCTGGTTCGGAGGTGGATGCCTCGGGAACTGACGGAATATTGCAGGGAGAGGAGGAAAGGCTTATACAGGCTGTTAGTGTGTTAGAGGATGGGGTAGACAGGCTGCAGAAGCAAGAGGTGGAGGCCATTGTGCATAGGGAAGAGGAAGTGAACACAGATGAGATGGAGGTTGGGGTTAAATCTAGAAAGAGGGCGGGCGAAACATCGGATGATTATGTTCTAACACCTGCCCAGCGTTCAGGCAAGAAGGTATGGGTGGAGGTGCCAGGGAAAGGGAAAGTGGGAGCCCAGGGAAGGGCGGGGGTACATAGTGTGAGACAAGACAGGAATAAAGGTAGTATAGTAAAGAGTGCCGCAGGTAGACCACAGAAACCCAGGGGAAAGCTCACGTTAGCGTATTCCATTGTTTAACTATAAGTGCAAATGGCCTTAGGGCTGAAGTAAAGCGTAGTTGGATGGAAGTTATACTGAGACGATATGACATAGATGTGTGTTTCATACAAGAGCATAACTTTAGGTGTGGTAGAGATTTGAGATTAAAAGGGTATCAAATGTTTGCAGGTAGCTCGGGGAAGTTCAAGGGCGGGGTAGCAGTGGGTGTGAAAGAATCCAGTCCCTTCCGATTGTTAGCTTGGGAGGAAGGAGGAGGGGGGAGAGTAGTGAGGGTGGATGGAGTGTTGGGAGGCATACGGGTGTGCTTTGTAGGTATTTATATGCCTGCTGACAGTAATCGTAGAGTTAAGGAGGAGTTTGTGAGGGATGTCTTGACTTTTCATTTGTGAGGGCTGCCAATGATTACGCTGTTGGGTGGCGACTGGAATTGTATTATTAGGAAAAAATGTGGAACCTAGAGGGCAGGTTGTGAGTTAGGGTCTTGCGTACATTATTGAGGGAGGTGGGGTTTTAGATGTGGTAAGGGAAATGGTTGGGAGTAGAGCATACCTTCGTGAGAAGAGGGTATGCTGCCAGATTAAATCGTGTGTATGTCACGAAGGATGTTACAGTGGGAAGGGTTCGCATGCTAGATATTGGTTTTTCAGATCATCGTGGTGTTTTAGTGGAGGTGACGTGGGAGGGAATGGTATGCAGGTACAGTAGTTTTTGGAAGATGAATGTACGTTTGCTGTGGGGGGAGGAGGAGCGGACATTATTTGCTGAATGGTGGGGGTCATTATGGATAGAAGTGGCAGGGGAATGGGAGAAGGATTTTCTGGAATGGTGGGAAACATGTGAGAAGACGTGAATCAGGGATTTTTACAGAAATAGAGGTAAGGAGGAGGCTAGGTGGAAGTTTGGTCTTCAGAAGTATATAGAGGGTTAGCTGCATTAATGTTATGGGGGGGGTATGTAAGTTTGGGGAAATAGAAGACTTGAGGGGTAGGTTAAAGGACAATAAAAATGACCGCTTTGACGCCATAAGTGTTAGGGGAGGCATTGAGGAGGCGTTATGGGGAGATAAACCATCTAGTTGTGTGTTACGACGGTTCAGAGATAAGCAGAGGTGTACTACGATCATGGGGGTAGAAGTGTGTATAGGGGTAGGTGGCTATAACGTGGGACAAGTGCTAGGAACGACGGATGGTATAAGCAACTACACTGATTTTTGGTTTGAGAGGAAATTAGCGGAGAGGACAGAGAGGGGGGTAGGGAGGGAGAGATTATTGAGGAAGGAATCTTGTGTTGTGTAGGAAAAGAAGAGTGTGAGAGTATAAGTGAGCAGGAGGGGGAGCTGTGGCTAGCTTAACTTTAGGTAAGGCTCCAGGTATAGATGGAATACCTAATGACTTTTATGTTGTACACTGGGAGGCATTGCGAGAATATTTGGTGCTTTTGTTCAATTGTATGAAAGAAAAAGGACGGTTTGGGGAAACGCAGGGTACGGGGGTGGTTGTTCTGGTGCCAAAGAAAGGGGGGGAGGACCTTGGGGAATTATAGAGCTTTATCCCTCATGTGTGGGGATTATAAAATTTTTGCTAAGATATTGGGTAATAGGATGAAATTGGTGCTTGGCAAAGTCATACATCAGGGCAGTTCGGTATACCTGGTAGAAGTATGAATGTGGGTCATGGTCGTATCAAGGATTTTATTGAGGGTAGGAAGGGGGAAGTTTTGGGAATTGATTGGAAGGAAGCGTATGACTGTGTTGATTGAGAAATGTTGGTGATTATGTTAAGAAGACAGGGATATGGGGAGGAAATTGCTGCATGGGTAGAGACTTTGTATAATTCTGCAAAGGTGCGGGTGCAGGTGAATGGGAAGTTGGGATGACAGGAGATGATGGAAAGGGGACTGAGACAGGGGTGTCCATTGTCACAAATCCTATTCGCGTGTATGCAAGATCCATTTTATAGGTTAATAGAGGAAGGAGTGGGAGAGAGTGGACAGGGGGAGGCTTGTGGTGTGGGCATAGTGGGGTACGTAGATGATACAACTGTACTAGTGGGTGGGGTGGAAGGGTTGGCGAACTTGGGACGTATTATAGAGATTTTTGGGGTGGCAACAGGGATGAGGGTCAATGGTGCAAAATCTAAGTTATTGGAAGTGGGAATGTGGGTGGGAGGAGGCTTGGGAGAGGCGTATGGATGGAATGCTGTTGATAGGATTAAAATTTGTGGAATAGTGTATATGGCGGATGTGGAAGAGGCTAGGCAGGTAAACTCTGTGGAGGTGGTGAGTAGGGCTCTAGGTAGAATGAGGGGTTGGAGGCCGGGAGATGTAACACTAATGCAGAGGGTGGTGGTGGTTAATACTCTTGAAATAAACCAAGCCCACAAGAGTCTCAGATTTATAACCAATATTTGGACACTGTCAAATATAAAGATGGACAGTACTGGCTGATGGACAGTATGTGGCTGCCGTGTATCCTTTGAGGATGGAAGATGTAAGGGAATTACAAAGGAAAATGTTAAGGTATGTGTGGGGGTATGGAAGGCCGTAGCTAAGAAAGGAGGTCGTTATGATGAAAGTCTGACGAGGTGGGTTGGGACTTATTCCCTTGGAAAGTAGGGTGAAAGATGTGTATGTAAAACAGTGTTTTTTTGAGAAAAGGGGGAATACGTGTAGGAGGGTCATGGAGGATGTACGAAAGTGGTGGGAGGGGAGGAACTGCGGGTGTGTGAAGATATAGCAAGGCAGTTGTTGGCAGCGAGGAGCCTAAAGGGTAAAGGTGAGTAGGCTGGGGAGGGGAGTGAAAGGGTAGGGGTGGTGCAGGGGCAGGAAAATTTACCGGTTTATAATTGGATGGAGATTTGGGGAATTTAGAAAGATGCGTTTCAGGCCAAAGGTTAGGAAGTAGTATATAGATTTTTATTGGGTATATTGGCGTCAAGGTCGGCATTGTATAGAATGGGGTTGGTGAGTACGAACGCATGTCAGTGGTGTGGGGATGAGGAGACAGCGTATCATGCTGTCTACTTTTGTGAATCTTTAGAGGTGGTGAGGCTGTGGCTTGCAAGGGTTATTGTATTGGTGGGAGGGAGGGGCATTTTTCGCTCTTGAGGGCTTTAAGTTTTGATGTGGGGGAACACCGAAAGAGGTAGGAAGGGCAATTAAGTATGTAGTTGCTGATTTTTTTGCACATATCGTGGGGAATGCGGAGGTGGGTGTTGCCTGTAGGGTAAGAGCATTATCGGGTAGCGTGTATAGATCCATGTGTAGAAACAGGATATTATATGGAGGTAAATGGGTAGCGAGTTTTTCTGAGGGATATAGATCATTAACGGCTGAAAAAATATTACGATGATTAAATGTAGTGTGGGAATGGACTGGATTTATTGTGGATAGGAGTAGGTAGGGTGGGGGTAGATGTGTTGCATGTGTATCTAGAAGTCTAGCTGTTTGATACTGGGGAGGGTGGAAGACTGGAGACTAACATACTCTGTTATTGAGAGATGGGGTAAAGACAACTGACGCGAAAGAGGAGCATAGGAATAGGAGGATGAAAGTGTGTATCAGAATGGACCATACTAACATTATGACGTGACGAAGGACATGTTCAAGGAAATGGAGTACGCCAGCGGGTTTCGGAAGTGTTGAGAGAATGTGTTTTTAAGAAGTTACAATTTTCAAGTCATGTTCATTATAGGAATTGCCAATGGCTAGTTCCTTCAAATGGTGTACTTAAATTATGTTATATTGCTTTAATGTGTTGGAAAAAAGAATCAGACGATATTTTCCTATCAATATTGTAAGAGTTTCAGTTGTTAAGAGGTGATATTAAGGAGTACACAGTTTCCTTCATTAATAAGACAAATTGAAAATATTAAGGAAGTATGTACGGTTAATGCGGTTAATGCATTCTTTAATATGGGCATAGGCTTTATGAAAGCGTATGAATTGATCTTTTGATTATTGTACTGTACTATTTTTATTATATGATGTTAGATCTTGTGTTACTGTTAAATAGTCATTGGCACTCTTGGGGATGATTGTAGGGTATAGGCTAATGTGTTGCCATATATAGCACTAGTGCGATAACATTGTCATTATATTATTATGGATGTATCGAGGGGTGATTTAGATTACTGTAATAATCATCGGAGTGGTACCGGTTGCGACTTTATTTTTGTTTATATTGATAAGTCATATTTTATATGTTATGGAATGGTGTACGGATAATGCATTAATTTATATGAGCATTGGCTTTATGGAAGAATAAGAAATGATCTTTGATTATTGTAATGTACAAGTCTTATTATAAACTGTTTGTTTTTGTGTTTCTGTTATACAGTCATTGGGTTTTCTAGGGTTTTCCTTTGGTGATGGTTGTAGGGTTTAGGCTACGTTGTCATGATATATTGTCCTAGTGTGATTACACTGTCAGTATATTATTAAGGATGTATTCGAGGAATGATTGTAATATATCACTAGTTGAATATATTATAAATATTATGTAGGTTCTATGGCTTTATCGAAGCATATGACATCAGTGTTTGATACATGTAATAACGGTTTTGTTTTTACATAATTGTTGTTCAGGTTTTCTTGTTCATGATATACAGACAGTAGATACTCTTGGATTTTTATGGACTTTTTTTTTTTATTTTATTTATCTTTTATTTTTTTTTTTTATTTATTTTAATGGACTAGAGTGAGGACACCACAAGTGGGGTGGTAACTGTTTGCGGTTTACTTTGTATTTTGTTGCTCTGGAAGCAATAGTGATGCACAGTTTGTAAGATTTTATTATTTATGTACTATTATATGTTTTTTATAATAAAATAAAAAAAAAATACTCAGAAATGGAGGAGTCTCCCACTTCCTGCTTCTTCAAATTCTGCAACCTCTTCCTCCCTGTACCCGAGCTAACTTCTTGTCCTTGGCTGGAAGCATGCATTGGAAAAATGGGCCCAAGTGCAGCCCATATTTTTATCATTATGTTATCACGAAAATGGGCTCTATTCCTTTCAAAAAAAATGTCAAAGCCTTGGCCAAGAAATTTCCATAGTTGCTTAACTTCAGCGGTGCATAATAATACTCATTCTATTACTTATACATCATCCCAATATTAAATTTTTCTGCCTACAGTTTTGTAGTTGTAGTTTTTCAGGGGTCAAGAGCATCTACAATGATTGGATTTGTGACCACTCCTGCTCTGTAATTTTAAGCTCAGGAAATTTATTTTTATGCTTGGGCAGAAATATTTAATCTGCAATGCACTGATGAATATTACATATATTGATGAATATTCTAATACTATATAATTATGAAAATGGTTTATAATACCGACAAGTAAATGTGTAAAACACATGTACAACAGTTGGTTAATTTTATTGATGAAATGTATCTCTTATACGGCAGCGTTCTTCAAATACAGAGGAGAATCAATAATACTTATTCCTATGCATTTGACTGAAGAAGCCTACCATGTTATAACAGTTTAGTTACTCATGGTACACAAATGTTCTAAGTAAAGTAAAACTAGCTTGTTATGGTTAGACTCTGCTGTTAAGCAACCAAGTTGTGATGTGCGCAACTTTTTTCACAACCTGATATTTTTAAGGAATTCTTTGCTCCACTTAGTGTCTAAAATGGTCAGTTGTAAATGTGTGAGCAACTCTCCTGAGGATTTAAAATCAGACAATAAAGATGCCTTTGTACTTACAACTTTGAAAGTATCAAAGATGTTCTTCTCAAATACATTAGTCTCTTCACTCTCAAATTTAAAATAATTTTTACCATCAACTCCTCCTACACCTTCCCTTTCCTTCTTCTACTTCTCTCCTTTCTCACCTTCCCCGTCATCTTATGTTCTTTATTTGTCTTTGAACATTGACTTAAGATCTTTACCTAATCACAGAACGGTACGGGCGGAGCTTGAACCACGTTGCTCCATTTGTCAAATTAAATTGAGTAAATTCTAGACAACTTTACCTAACTATTATTACTTAATTTGCTGCATTATGCCACACATGAAGCTCTTGAACACTAAGAGTATGTATCTTAGATTTACATTTATGAACAATGTGGACATTAATATGCAGGAACCCTATATCGAGTCATCTTAAGACACATCTTGTTTGTTAACTCCTTTGAGTTAGCACGCGCAGTAATGCATTAAGGAATCTTTTAACGGTCATACTGGGCTGCCCTGCACATTTTTAGGCACACATTGTAAAATGTTTCCTGGTCCAAGGCAATTCTAATTATTGGATCAATGAAGTGACTGTCCAACGATGACGGTGAGAATGTTGTATGTGGTGAAGTGGAGCTTGAGCCAGGGTGGGAGGATACCGGTGTCTGTCTCCTACATCATGTGGGTGGAGGATACCGGTGTCTTCCTCCTACATCATGTGGGTGGGAGGATACCGGTGTCTGTCTCCTACATCATGTGGGTGGGAGGATACCGGTGTCTGTCTCACATCATGTGGGTGGGAGGATACCAGTGTCTGTCTCCTACATCATGTGGGTGGGAGGATACCGGTGTCTGTCTCCTACCATGTGGGTGGGAGGATACCGGTGTCTGTCTCCTACATCATGTGGGTGGGAGGATACCGGTGCTGTCTCTACATCATGGGTGGGAGGATACGGTGTCTGTCTCCTACATCATGTGGGTGGGAGGATACCGGTGTCTGTCTCCTACATCATGTGGGTGGAGGATACCGGTGTCTGTCTCCTACATCATGTGGGTGGGAGGATACCGGTGTCTGTCTCCTACATCATGTGGGTGGGATCAGCGCTCCTACATCATGTGGGGGAGGATACTGTCTGTCTCCTACATCATGTGGGTGGGAGGATACCGGTGTCTGTCTCCTACATCATGTGGGTGGGAGGATACCGGTGTCTGTCTCTACATCATGTGGGTGGAGGATACCGGTGTCTGTCTCCTACATCATGTGGGTGGGAGGATACCTGATGTCTGTCTCCTACATCATGTGGGTGGGAGGATACCGGTGTCTGTCTCCTACATCATGTGGGTGGGAGGATACCGTGTCTGTCTCCTACATCAGTGGGTGGAGGATACCGGTGTCTGTCTCCTACATCATGTGGGTGGGAGGATACCGGTATCTGTCTCCTTCATCATGTGGGTGGGAGGATACCGGTGTCTGTCTCCTACATCATGTGGTGTGGGAGGATACCGGTGTCTGT
Source organism: Cherax destructor (assembly GCA_009830355.1). NCBI lineage: Eukaryota > Metazoa > Arthropoda > Malacostraca > Decapoda > Parastacidae > Cherax > Cherax destructor. Next base: position 41,866 of record WNWK01013161.1, on the reverse strand, counting down.
CTCCTACATCATGTGGGTGGGAGGATACCGGTGTCTGTCTCCTACATCATGTGGGTGGGGAGGATACCGGTATCTGTCTCCTACATCATGTGGGTGGGAGGATACCGGTGTCTGTCTCCTAATCTGGTGGGAGGATACCGGTGTCTGTCTCCTACATCATGTGGGGGGGAGGATCCCGGTGTCTGTCTCCTACATCATGGGGGGGAGGATACCGGTATCTGTCTCCTACATCATGGGGGGAGGATCCCGGTATCTGTCTCCTACATCATGTGTACTTGCGTGTGGGTAAAAAGAAATTTAAAATTCAAGAATAAACCCCCAAGAATGTGGAACAGTAAGTTTAAAGATATTGCAGAATATTCGTAAATGTTCGTAAATCGTATATACTTTCAGCTTCAAAAAAAGATCGTCCATCTGAGCTTTCACTAGTTGTCATTCTCTTGACAGATAGTCCTCATCTTGAGCAACTTTTATTGGTTTCTCACAATAATGTTATTTTCTGCTCGACATTTATTAGGCATCGCCGAAGGAAAAATTTTAGGGGTTGCTTGAATGTTTGTTTTCTTCCTCCTACTTATCGACCACTTCGTTGGGAGAGAGCCCCTTTGGCGTGGCGAAGGGGTTTCGACCCAAAAGAAATTAGTTTTTTTCTCCTTCCTCGGATCGAATCTAAGTTTTCCCCCCCCACTTCTCTTCCCCTTCAGACTTCAGGGATATTTCCATACGAATTACGATTCCTCCCGTTAAAGAGAAAATCGTTGTCCGCCCCATATAATTGAAGACCACGGTGGTAGTGGCGTTTGCTTTGTGAATTGTATAAATCGGGGGGTCTGCTGTGCCACCCTCTGGGGTCTCAGTGCGCGACGTCGGTGTCCTTAGGTGACTGAAGCACCTCTAGAGGCTGCCAGAGGATTTCAGGAGGTGGCAGCCAAAGGGGATATGATTTCGCTTGCTTCCAGTAGCTCCGCCTTCTTGTCAGCTGACCCAGGCTCGGGTCAGCTGTGGAATATCAGACAATATAGGTTGGAGTTTCAAGTGTCGTAGTCCCACATTTTTTGTTTTTTCTGTATACAGTAAAAAAATTACATTTTATATTTTTTGTTGTGAAAACTGTCATCTTGTAGCAGTCTGTTGCCCCCATACTGCTTTTAAACCTAATGATTCCCGTATTCCTGAACGATATGTGGAAAACCCGGTCTTCTGTTCGATCTCTAAAAAACCCGGGAGCCTTGTATAACATCCTGCTGCTTGTCATAGGCGCCTGTGCCTTCTACCAGGAGTCTACTTGGAGGGGGATCCGGGGTCAACGCCCCTGTGTCCGGTTCGGGCCAGGCCTCACGGTGAATTAGGGCTAGCAGCACGCAATTCAACGCGACCACAGCCCTGGGTGGTCAGGTAGAGGTTTTTTCAGCTCCTCTTGAAGACAGCCAGGGCCATTGGTAATCGTCCTTATGAATGCTGGAAGGCAGATGAACAGTCTTGTGTCCCTGACACTTACTGTACTATCACTTAGTGTATGCACGGCACCCCGCTTTTCAGTGGAGGGATGTTGCACCACCTGCCGAGTCTCTTGATTTCAAGGAGTGATTTCTTCATGCAGATTTAGGACTAGTCCCTGTAGAAAATTCCAGGTATAAATTATGATGCATCTTTCTCGACTGCGTTCCAAAAAAAGTACAGGTCCAGAAACTTCAAACGGTCCAAGAAATTAAGGTGCTTGACTGTACTTATACGTGCAGTGAAAATTCTCTGTATATTCTCCTGATTGCAACTTTCGCCGGTCTTGAAAGAGGCAGTTAGTGTAGAGAACAAGTATAAAGGACAAGTTATTTATAGAGAATGATCGTTGGATGGCATCTCTTGTTTTTAAGGTTCTCTTTATCCTATTTTTGGCATAATCACTCACAGGTCCTTCACATTAGTTTTCCAGTTTATAGTGTGGTTAGAATTTTTATTTTTTTAATTTGATCTAACTTTTATTTCATCAAGTTTTCCAAAGGGAAACAATTGAAATTTGTCCTTATTGAATTTCATATTTTTTGTGCCCATTGTAACGTTTGGTTTATATCCGATTGAATGACACTGGGTGCAAATTCTAGTATCGTCAACAAAGGAAGACACAGTACTATGGTTCACATTTCCGTCTATGTCAGATATGAGGATAAGAAAAAGAATGGGAGCGAGTACTATACCTTTTGAGACAGAGCTTTTCACTGTAGCTGCCTCTGACTTAACTTTGTTTACTGTTACCCGTTGTGTTCTATTGGTTAGAAAGTTAAAGATCCATCTACCCACCCGACATAACACACGCCCATCTTCTTTTAGGGCTGATATATGAACCCCTTAGTCATTCCTCCATAATTCTCTCTAAATTTGACTATGCTGGGCAATAGTATTCTTCACTCAACTTCATCATATTCGTCATCATGGGTTACGTTTGTATCTCGGGGATTTTCGTTCTATCCTGGGTTGAGAGTGTATATGCAGAGGCGAATGTACTATCTTTTACAAGCTCGGCACGATGCCCGTTGTTTTATTTATTTTCAATATACGTATAGTAATATTAATTTTTTAGTAACTAAAGAACGCTTTTTTCCGATTGGGTTTAAAATAATAAGGACGGGGTATTATTTAATAACGATGACAGCCTTTAATATTAGATTGAGTAGGTGAAAATTTGGAATCAAATTATTTACTGGAAAACCCCCTTTTCTGTTCTGGTTCAGACTTTACCACTGGAGGGTTGATAGATGTCTAGTTTCAGCTCCTGGCCCCACCTCTCCCACTGCTGTTGAGTTAAATCTATTTGACTTAGAATCTTATCGTAATTCTTTTTTCTTAAAAAAATTTTGATCCTATATTTACCAATCCATCCATTTTTGTGTGTGTGTGTGTATGTGTGTTTTACAGGATTGGTAGTAGAAGCAGTCTATCTACCTGGATGATGTTTAGGGGTCAACTGCTGCCCGCATGACCGGGTTTGGGACAGGCTTTATGTGCAGAATAGACACAAACTGTTAAATACCTTTAATGGTGGTGGTTTGGCGGTAGTGTTGAGGAGTATCCAGTGGTGCTAAGTAAGTTTATTTGGGTACAGGTACAATAAATACAGTTACATAAACTAACATAAAAGTAACATTTGTGTAAATTACCTAGAAAAACCCCAAAAAATGTCAGGGGGATTTATTTCCATTGGGATCCTTGTAATATCTTATTAAAATTAAAGATTTACTAGGAATAGGAAAACCCACTTTTTTATTGACTTTAAAAAAGATGATCAGCTTACAGTAATAGTGCATGAAGGGTTAGCTATAAAGAAATCACACCCCTCCCTCTCTTTTAGCTTCATTAATTAGGTACCTTTTAGCTTTTCTTCCTGAATTGGCTCAGCAAAACAATTTTTTACATATACAAGCAGTCCGTTCCACCCCCTTTATTACTGTACAATGAAAGGTGTTTGAAGTCTGACCACATCCCATAGGTTGTACAAAATTGTTCGCTTCCTTAGTACCATACGGTTTTGGCCCCAACCTTGACAAACTTGGCAGCAAAATGTTTTGTACACTGCTCTTGAACAATTTTAAAAACGTGATTTAACTTCAGTTGCTTTAATCTGTCTTCAACATTCACATTTTAATTGTTGTAATTCCTCCTGGCCTACATGTCCAGGATGACCCAGGTCCAGGATGAATCTAGCCATTTGTTCAGGGTGATTTGTATTCTTCCATTTTTTTGGGTAATACCATGAAGAGCAAGAAAAAAATCTATATGGAATTGTAAAGAGCTAGACATAGGGTCCTGCGAGTCTCAGTAGTTAAACACTGTGCCTGTCTATAGAGAACCCACCCCTCAGAATTTGCTTTTACTACACTGTTCCTTATTAATTTTCGTGACATGCTTGGTTCAAAGGGAATTCCCAGATATTTCACTGAAAATATTGAAGTGACGGGTTCCCCATTACTTTGGGACATTAAAATTATTTCCCCCCTTTAACCTGGTTTTCCCCATTAACTGCGCTTTTCCCAAACTCACCAAAAAAGACACAATAGGTCTCTTTTAGCTTGTTTGATTTAACTGAGTTCATGGGAATTCCCCAGCGCCGTTTATTTTGCTGGGCTGGGGATCGCTCGACGAACAAAGCTTCCAGAAGTTCAGGTGTTGAGCTCATCAACATAAAGATGACTTAGGGTGAGACGATGAAGCTAAAAGCCTTGAATAATGTTTAATTCTAGAAGCTGAACGACCCGTCGTAGGTACAAGCTTCTAGGACCTAAATCTCAAAGGTGTTTTCTTTAAGACATGCAAGCTGGTCTTGTGTATGCTGAAAGAAAAATAATGCATACGAAATTAGGAGGCATTGAGCTCGAGTGGGTCCCATGTTGACGCTGACTGGAGGAACTGTTCAACCACTGCCATCAAGTTCGAACCGCTTGTCTCGGGAAAGGGCCTTAGGTTGTCGAGTGGTTGTTATTGTTACTGTTACACTTTTTTACTGCGTAACGTGGTAAAATCCTGTTCCAAAGGGTTAACGAATCGGGTCAGGGAAATTTTTATTATTTAAAAAGAAAAAGGAACCACTCTAGGGCCAAACATGTATCTTCATACAAATTATGAAGCATAAATTTAAATGGTCAGTTTTAAGGGAAAGGGCACACAAACTCCCCTATACAAAAATATAATATGTTAATAGGTAAAACATACAACCTGTTCTACCAAATCACAACATTGTTAAAATCTCCTTTAACCCTTCCTTCCCTTCTACAACCTGCACATCTTTCCTTCCCAGCCTCAACTGGTCTGTTGAGGGCTTGATGGTAAACCAAAGGGCTCTGATCCAAGAGCTCTATCTGCTCTTATCTCCAATTCCTCCAGGAAGTGTACGATTCCTTTTAGAATTTGGGGGGCCATCTGAACTGTGATATCCCCCCTTCTGGCAAGAAAAAGTGACCACACTCCAGTTCACCTTTTCCCAGTACTGCATTAGGCCACTAGCACACTGTTGAAGTGAGTAAACAAAATATAAAATTTAAAAAGCAGGAGGCCAAATTCCCTCCCTTCCCATGTCTACCCCAGGAAAACACCTAAGAAAAATTTTCCCAAAATTTAAAAAGGGCCCTCATTTTCCCTTACAGGTAAACATGAGAGCACTTAAAACAATATAATAACCTATGGAATAAACTTACAAAAACATCTTGCTGCAAGTGCGGCGATCCACAAACTGACACACACACACACTCATTCTTTCTCCTGGTCACTCTGACTGACCAGGAATAATACTCGTCCGGTTTCAAACCAAATCATGGCAAATGACATTATATATGGAGCGTTTTTTTTTATACAATATTCACCAACACACTACGTAATAGTCACCACATGGGATGAAGGTTCTATGGAGGGAAGAAAGGATCTCTGGATAAATGTAAAGTCTTGATTGTCGAGGAGAGATGTAGGAGGAACGAGATATGAAATTGGAGAAGCAGCAAATGTTTGTTGGGATTCGGAGTGTGTGTATCAAAAGGTTTTAAGTAAAAGACCTGTTGGTTCCCTAGTGCTGGTGCCCTGCAGTGTATACTGTTGGTGTCCTGCAGTGCGTGCTGTTGGTGCACTGCAGTGCCTATTGTTGGTGTCCTGCAGTGTCTACTGTTGGTGGTGCCCTGCCGTGTCTGCTGTTGGTATCCTGCAATGTATACTGTTGGTGTTCTGCAGTGTCTACTGTTGATGGTGCCCTTCAGTACCTACTGTTGATGGTGCCCTGCGTGCCTACTGTTGGTGCTTTGCAGTGTCTGCTGTTGATGGTGCCCTGCAGTGTCTACTGTTGATGGTGCCCTGCAGTGTTTACTGTTGATGGTGCCCTGCAGTGTCTACTGTCGATGGTGCCCTGCAGTGTCTACTGTCGATGGTGCCCTGCAGTGTCTACTGTCGATGGTGCCCTGCAGTTCTACTTTTTTATATTTTATTTAAAAATAAAATGTCTTAATTCACAAATCCATCATATCACATAATTACTATACCACAAGTAAACACAATTATAATTAAAGTTCATTATATATTTTATTGCCCTAAAAAATATAGTATCTCACCTTCAAACATAAGATGAAACTTATATCCGGCTGCTTATCAATGAACTATTTTACATAAAAATCAGTCCAAACTCCAAAACTTAGCAACATAGAGTACTTCATGTTGTAAATAAAAAAATAAAACTAACAGCCAGCCTAGAATTGCAAAATGAATGTACTCCATCGCGTAAATTTTTTATACATACCTATGTCCACTACTAACAACCATTAATACTGTCTACTTGAAAATGCTGTCCTAATTAGTACATGTAAATACTCATGTAAGTACAAGTAATATACTCATAACTATTTAAGAAGTCAGCGTTTGAAATCCATAAATTCTGACTAGCGTTGTTTCAACTCTCAAACACTACTGACTTTCTCTTGACAGTAGAAAATTACACATATTAGTACTGCATATTAATAATATAAGATAACTCAAACAACATACAACAGTACTACAATCATAATGGATGTGTCCATGTTACTGAGCTCCATACTCTAGCTCGTTTCCAAAACCAATCACCATTCACCAACTCACCATTCACTCTTCATTCTCACACTCTTGCAATCCATTTTACCACAATAATGACCAACTTTTGCTTGTACGACATTGATCAACATTGAAACTTAAAATTCCTTATTTTTGGGAACTGTGCACAGCACCACTTCCGCTGCACAACAGCGGCAACAATCAAGGCAAACCCACAAATTTTCCTGAATTATTAGTCTTTAAGTCAGTCACAACATTCTATTAAGTCCATGCATTCCCGACGCACTCATCTAATTCTATCCTATTGTCCATGTAGTCAACCCTCAATACAACAATGCGTCATCCGTCAACCCCATCCCACTCCCTATTCTTACCACCACTGTTTAACCCCACAAAATCACTTGCACACACACAATACCTCGCTCTTTAACATTCCCTCCCACAAGAATCCTCCCACTGACATTACACTTGAACCATGATGAAACCCCGCCCTCCAGGTGTCAAGCCATTTCCTGCTCCACTCACTCACCCAATAACACCTGCAAATTCATCTCTCTATACTCACTAGAGAACAAGTCTTCATATCTTCTCCCATACACCCACCTATTCCTATTTCGTGTCCTAATCATAGTTGCAGCTATTGCCCTAATGCGTTCTCGTGGCCCACCTCCCTTACCCTCCATGACTCACACACAAAGTCACCCATTACGTACATTAAAGCCCTTCTCATGCTCTGCCCAATTCCACCCAAATCCAAACTTATAGCCCATAAGACCCATATCCCCTTTCCCCATACTTCGCAAAACGCCACCCATCCATTCCCTTACCGGTCCCAAACTTTCACAAAACTAAATCGCATGCATTCCCGTCTCCTTTCACATCTTCCATCCCTTATGATGCCCATTTTGAATAATACCGCCTTCGATGCAACCACTCTATCCCTATCCCTCGATCTCAACTTTAATCCTTTAAACCCTTTCCTTTGATTTGGCACAATTCACTCTCATACCAGTAGCCCTGCTAAACACTTCTATTATACGTCCCATATTACGTAAACCCTCCTCACTTCTTACAAGCACAGTCGTGTCATCTACATACCCTATGATTCTTTGCACCCCACCTCTATGTCCTGTATGTTCATTTCCTTCGCTCTCTATGCCCAACCCTACCATTCTATAGAATGGATCCTGAATACACGCAAATAAACACTGCGACAGTGGACAACCCTGTCGCAAACCTCTTTCCATTCTGATTCTTTCACCCATTCTACCATTCACACGTACTTTCACACCGCCTCCTATACACAGTCGCTACCCATCCCACTACATCCTCTCCAAAACCCTGTCTCCTCATGATCTCATACAACGTCCCCTTTCAACACTATCATATGCTCTTTGCCAATCAATTGCTAAGACCCTCCCTCAGTCCCATCCTCTATAAATTCTCTAATGCTTTCATGTCCTTGTATCATGCTTATCCCCGGATTCCACACTACACCTCCTCTATGACCCCACCAAATACTTTTTTCAATCTATTTGCCAATAACTTAGCAAAATTTTGTAATCGGCATTCATTAATGCCAATGGCTTAAAGTTATCCATGGTTTCCTTCTTACCTCTTTTCTGAACCAAAACCATTACCCCAGTACCTTGACCTATTCCTATACAACCCTCCCTTTCATTATATTGAACAATAAAACTAAGCATTCCTTTATCGCCATCCCCACCCTTTTCACTATCCCTTCCAGTACAATGTCCCTCTCATGCTCACTCACCTGTCCACAACCCCAATAGCTCTTAAACCATTTATCCGCATATACGCTCATCGCCTCTGTATTACATAATCTCTGCCCCTCGTATATCCACCCATATCTTCTCATACTTCCACACATGAAATTGTCAGACCCTCCCTCCTTTTCCTGCACTTATTTAACACATTTTGACGGTCTGTCTCCCCATAAAACATCATCTATCCCTCTTTGCACAAGACAGGCATCAAATCGCTCATTCTGAATACTACGCAACTTATCCTTTAAAACCCGTACTTCCTTCAAAGCAGACGTTACCTGTCTTTCATAGCACTCACCCAATAATCCCTCCACGTATTTCTGCAACCCATAAGACCAGCACACTCCTCCTGCCCAACCTTCTATAGAACCCTGAATTCCTTCTTTTGCTACCTTTTCCACCAATTCAGAAAAGCCTCGCCATCTTCCCTCAGTTTTTCCCCTGCCCCCAAATCTCCTTCCACCATTGTACAAAAATTCTTGTTGGCCCTCCACACACAACAATTTACCATTTAATTTCCAATACCCTTAAACCATTTTACCGCCCCTTCCCATTTTACATCTACCGTAATTCCTCTATGATCTGAAAATCCCACTACCCTAACCTGATCTGTTATATAAATCCTATCCAGTCTAGCAGCATAATCTCGTCTAAAGTAAGTATTCTCCACAAGCCCTCCTCCCCTTACTACGTCCTTTAAACCCACTCCATTCAACACATCTTTCAATACTCCCAACACACAACCCACTCCCCGAGGCTCTGCATCCTTACCTCTAATGATACAGTTCCAATTCCCCCCCCTCCCACAACCACCACTCCGGGCAGCCCCCGTAAGGCATACATGAGATGATCATTCACAAAGTCTTCCTTGATTTTTCTATTTAACTCTGCCGGCATATATACACCAACAAAGCTAACCCTTATACCTCCCCTGCCGGCATATATACACCAACAAAGCTAACCCTTATACCTCCCCATTCTCCATCCACCCTTACTATTCTGCCATCCCCCACTTTCCTTCCAAGCCATCAACTGAAAAGGGCTTGACACTTGAAGGACTATTGCAACCCCACCCTTTAATCTCCTAGTCGAACCAACAAGCACATCATACCCCTCCACATGCAGATCGCTACCAATCTTAAAGTTGTATTCTTGCAGAAAACCCACTTGTATATCAAATCGTCTTAAGGTCACCCCTACCCACATCCTCTTAATTTCAGCCCTCATTCCATTAACATTAATAGTTAAACACCTGAAAAGACTTTTGTGGGTTTGTCTCTTGCTCTTTGTTGTTGCGTCACCACAGGGGTTCATGATTCCCCTACTATAACCCCACACTTCCCTCCCTGTACCCCTTTTACTCGTCCTTTAAAAGCAACCCCTTCTTTCCCCTTCTGTGACGCAACTACCAAGGGTTTTTTACAAGACCTCTGTGCTGGTGTTAATATGTCCTCCCCGTCAGAAGATGCTACTGACCTTTTCCATGATACACTCGCAATATCCATACCAATATCACTATCATCTTCTTGATCTTTTGCACACTCATGCACATCCACTCTAACAATCACACTCACCTTCTTGTTAACATCATTTTCACCAGCACCAATCGCGTCCTCACACCTCATACTCTTAGTCACAGGGCTACCTTCCTCACTAAGCACTGGCAAGGCCTCATCCAACAGATGCCCCAGGTCCTCCAAAGACAGGCATGGGCTAACCACCTCTGGAATGTCCTCCACCACTTTCACCTGGGGTTGATCCACCAATACCTCCACAGGTAGCATTCGACAGGTATCCATACTATTCTCCCAATTTCACTCCATTTCTTAGCACCATGAGCAGGTCCTCCTCTTTACTTCTCAGCACCCACCTCTCCCAGTAGATCACTGTCCATCTGAGTCACTGCATACTGTTGTACCTTCCGAGGACACTCCATCGCCATATGATCATATGCTGCACACATACGACACATCCTCCTTTGCCCTGCATACGTAACATACACTTGTGTCCTGAAGTCCGGTAGTACAACATACGATGGGATAGGATGCTTGATGGTCATTTTCAGCGAGTAAGAGCCTTCTAGGAGGCCCTCAAAGGGCCCCTCTCGCCATTATCCCACATTCGCTGCATGGACGATATCGCAATCCTTGAAGACATCCATCAAATCAACCGAGTCAGACTCAAATGGGACGTTACGCACTCTAATCCACGTATAAGTGCGCGAAACGTCCCTCAGTCGTACCTCCATACGCTGGTAACTACATAGACCTGATCGTGATAAGTGTCAACCAAGTGCTCATACTCCTCAGTCGATGACAACTTGATAAACACCCTGCTCATTCCGTTTAACGCCATTCCATACAGGTCTCTGATGTCTATATGATAAACATCCTGCAGGATTCATTGCAATATCTTAGACACCGTTTCAGGTTGCAAAGTCTCCTTCACCAACTCCAAACACAGTGTTGATACGGCGTCTGCTTGACTGGTTGATTCCGCTATGTTGTGGAAAATATAAGTGTTACCACTTGCCACCAGGAGGCAGAGCACCACGTCCGCACAGTAAGAGGGCTGCGCGTGGAATGAGTGTCTACTGTTGGTGTCCTGCAGTGTCTTCTGTTGGTGTCCTGCAGTGTCTACTGTTGGTGCCCTGCAGTGTCTACTTGGTGCCCTACAGTGTCTACTGTTGGTGCCCTGCAGTGTCTACTGTTGGTGCCCCGCAGTGTCTACTGTTGGTGCCCTGCAGTGTCTACTGTTGGTGCCCTGCAGTGTCTACTGTTGGTGCCCTGCAGTGTCTACTGATGATGGTGCCCTACAGTGTCTACTGTTGGTGCCCTGCAGTGCCTACTGTTGATCGTGGTCTGCAGTGTCTTTTGATACCCTGCAGTGCCTACTGTTGTTGATGCCTTGCAGTATAGACTGTTGAAGGTGCCCTACAATGTCTATTGTTGTTGATACCTTATAGTGTCTACTGTTGATACCCTGCAGTGCCTATTATTGTTGATGCCTTGCAGTGTCTACTGTTTATGGTGCCCTGCAGTGTCTACTGTTTATGGTGCCCTGCAGTGTCAACTGTTGATGGCACTCTGCAGTGTCAACTGTTGATTGCGTTCTACAGTGTCAACTGTTGATGGTGCCCAGCAGTGCTTACTGTTGATACCCTACAGTGCTTACTGTTGATGTCCTACAGTGCCTACTGTTGATGCCCTGTAGTGCCTACTGTTGATGCCCTGCAGTGCCTACTGTTGATGCCCTGCAGTGCCTACTGTTGATGCCCTGCAGTGCCTACTGTTGATGCCCTGCAGTGCCTACTGTTGATGCCCTGCAGTGCCTAATATTGACGCCCTACAGTACCTACTGTTAATGCCCTGCAATGTCTCCTGTTGATGCCCTGCAGTGCCTACTCTTGATGCAATGCAGTGCCTACTGTAGATGTCCTGCAGTGCTTACTGTTCACGGTGCCCTGCAGTGTCTACTGTTGTTCCCTGAAGTGCCTACTGTTGTTGATGCCTTAGTGTCTGCTGTTGATGGTGCCTTACAGTGTATACTGTTGATGGTGCCCTGCAGTGTCAACTGTCGATGGCGCCTGCAATGCCTACTGTCGATGGCGCCCTGCAGTGCCTACTGTCGATGGCGCCCTGCAGTGCCTACTGTCGATGGTGCCCTGTTGATGGTGGCGGAGACCAATATACTGTACAGTTTCAAGAGTAAATATGACCGTTTTCTGGAGTCTGTGAATCTTCAAGGTACGGCCAGTGGAATCGACTCTTGCAGATGTAACTGAGCCAGTAAATTGGATAACACGGGGAGACAGACAGCTACGCAGAAACAAACACATAAATAAGCATACACAAGAAGAGGCAGACACAGGCTTATTTAAAGACATGCACAGGCAGACATAGACATGCACATACAAGCAGAGAGAGTGACCAACCTGTAAAGACTGACTTATTGTTTTTGAAAAATTCATCTCGTAGAAGTTCTCTACAGAATTACAGAGATTGTCCAATCAAGTCATGGATTGGTGGACTGTGTGTTCCTCAGCTGTGAGGAGGCTTTTCTTAAAACCTTTATTTTCCACCCCTTACCTTACATGTTTAGTCTCTCTCACCAGCTTCTCCGTTCAACATTTCCTCCCATCTCCCAACTCATCCCTCACAGCTTCATCTACTCCTCCTCCTTCCACTCACACTTGACGGCGTAAAGAATTTTGTGGATGGAACGACAATGGTGCTGCTTACAATGGTGCTGCCAAAGTCATCACCACAGTAAATATGGACTCAACCTCGCCTCTTTCAGCCAGGTCCTCAGCTTTCCTAGCTCCTCCTCCTCGGACTAAGACACCTAGAGATTATGCAATCGCGAACGAGTGACATTAGATATATATATATATATATATATATATATATATATATATATATATATATATATATATATATATATATATATATATATATATATATATATATATATATATATATATATCGTGCCGATTAGGTAACTCGCGATTTTGGCTTAAATAGCAACGCTCACCTTGCCATATAAGACAAGTGAAAATTTGTGTATGCAATAATTTCGCCAAAATCATTCTGGACATAACGAAAAAAATATATTTCATTGTGTTTGTTTATTATTAAATTAATGTTAACGTATCTAAAATATATTTAGTTGGGTTAGGCTAAATTAAATTGCGCTTGTTGTAATAAGGTTAGGTAGGTTTTCAAAGTTTCTCTTGGTACAAAATTATAAATTCTTACATTAACATAAATGAAAAAAATATATCTTTAAACGTATAAGAGAAAATTTTAGAAAGGACTTAATTTTAGATGAGTTCTTGCTAATTGGCCACTTTTACCTAATCGGCACGACATATATATATATATATATATATATATATATATATATATATATATATATATATATAATATAGTAATAATTGTGAAAGTCAGTTAGCAAGAACTCGTTCAGAATTAAGTCTTTTCTAAAATTTTCTCTTATACGTTTAAAGATATCTTTTTTTTTTATTTATGTTAATGTAAAGATTAGTATAATAATAAAAAAAAGAGAACCTTAGAAAACTTATCTAACCTTATTATAAGCGCAATTTAATTTAGCATAATCCAACTAAATATATTTTAGATAAGTTGCGAAAATTTGTGCATGCAATTTCGCAAAAATCATTCTGAACATAACGATAAAAATATATTTCATTGTGTTTATGTATTATTAAATTACTGTAAACTTGTACAAATTATATTTAGTTGGTTTAGGCTAAGTTAAATTGCGCTTGTTATAATATGGTTAGGTAAGTTTCATAAGTTTTTTTTTTGGTACAAAATCAATAATTTTTATATTAATACTATATATGAAAAAAATATATCTTTAAATGTATAAGAGAAAATTTTAGAAAGGACTTAATTTTAAATTAGTTATAGCTAATTGACCAGTTTTACCTATTCGGCACGACATATATGAGTGCACATCACTCTAGGGACTTCCTCCAAACAGTTCCCATTTCGGCAATGGGAACATGCTTTGACCCTAAGTGGCTCTCCGCCTTGCTACACCAATTCACATGGAATATACGAGGCGCAAGCTGACCAATATGGTCTACATGGTCTTAACTGTTCCAAAACCAAGACACAATGAAGTCAACGACATCATAAAGAGACTCCTTGCTACAGCCGGATGCACAGCCGAGAGAAAGCCCTGATCACTAGCAGCCAACAATACCCCCAACTCATGCAATTGCCCCATCGGGATCACTATCTATTCTTGGAAGAATGTCAAGCTCTTAGCATGGGACTATACCTGTGTGTCGACTCTGGCTGATGCCTTCATTCATCACAGTGTCGGGCGATATGGAGGAGCTGCTGTTCACAGGGAGGAGTACAAGATCAGCAAGTACAGGGACAGAAGTCAACAATATCAGTTTGTCCCAGTGTGATCAGAAACCTTGGGATCATGGGGAAAAAATATTATATGATACCTTAAAGAACTGGGTTCCAGACTCATTGACACCACCAGGAACCCAAGGGCAGCCACTTTCATGTTTCAGCACCTCAGTGTGGCCCTCCACAGGGGAAATGCATGCTGCATACTGGGCTCGCGTCTGGCTTCGGAGGAGCTGGAGTATAGGCATATTCATGAGGTCCATGAATATGCCTGTACTTCAGACTGATCATCCCTAGGGACTGACTAACCTGTATCAAAGCTGAGGGACTGAACACCTCTATCTCTTCTTCAAGTTCATATCTGAGACATTTATATTTGTCTCCTAAGATATTATTTTGAACTGACCCTGCGGAATGCTATTTTGAACTGACCCTGCGGAATGCTATTTTGAGTGGGGATCTGGGTGGATTTCAAGCATCTGTGACGTGTTTATTCTCTTTCTGACTTGTGCACCTTTCCAGGACGTCAGGTGTGTGATCTTATACCTGTGTACAGCATGTGCATTGCTGTTTATTTTGCACGCTTACTGCTTTAGCTGTGCTGCCTGAGCGGCTAGTATGTGTGCACCCAATACTCATCCTGTTAGCGATAGCACAAAAAACCACGATTACAGAAATCACAATGGGTCTTTATCAGACCCCATTTTGCATAGGTACAATATTAAAAATGCTTCAGTCGTTTCACATGGCTGATCTACACAATACAACATAGGTAAACAGTCTCAAGAAATTGTAAATATCTTAATACCAATATAAAATGCATTTTTTTACTATATATCTGACAGTTACCGCAAGGTATGGCAGAGTAATGTACCAAGTCGTTTTTAACGTCGGGTTTCTAGTCTACTTTGATTGTTAGATACAGAGGAAACATTATAAACACAGCAAAGAACTTGGAAACCCACGCCATAATCCGCCATAATCTGCCCACAAAGTAACATAGAAGAGACTCAGGGAGCATTTAAGTTAGGAAAATGCTTCGAAACATTCTGAATCGTTGAAATACGCAATAAATATTTTTAGCACATTTTTCTTATTTTTTTTAATGTTTCACGTATTTAACTTGGTGAAAATAGGATGAAAATGCTCGTTGACAGCTATCGACCGACAGCTGTAGATAAATGCAGACAGTTGGAAAGGGAGACAAGTAGAGTCACAGACAAATACACAGAGCTACAGACATACAGACATAGGAACAGCCACAGACATCTACAGACGGGTGTTGCACGAGAGGCAGGTGGCACACGCCCCTCGTTCTGCACAGTGGTCACCTGAGGTTTTCTATCCCAGATGTGTGTATCCCCGGTGTTAGCCAAGGGTATCCCTCCTTACTTCCCTCCCTTCCTTCCCCACTATTCCTCTCAACTCCCTCTCTCCCCTTCCATCCCTCTCTCCCTTCATTCGTTCCCACTCACTACCCTTCCTTAACTTTCCCTGTCTTTCCTACCACATTTCTTTATTCATTGTCTTAATTCCCTATTTTTATCACTTAATCATTCCCTAACTACTACAACATAAATTTCCTTACTCCTTTCCTTCCCTCCTACCCTTATTCCTTCCCTGCCTACGTCCTACAATGTTTCTTTCTCAAGACTGTTCGACTGCCTCCCAGCATACATTAGGGAGATTACCAATAGACCCCTGGCTGTCTTCAAGAAGGCACTGGACAGGCACCTAAAGTCAGGACCTGACCAACCGGGCTGCGGTTCGTACGTCAGTTTGCGTGCGGCCGACATTGACAGCCTGGTTGATCAGACCCTGATCCACCTTGAGGACTAGTCTCAGACCTGGTCGTGGGGGCGTTGAGCCCCGAAACCCTCTCCAGGTAAACTCCAGGTAAACCTTTCTCTCATCCTTAATCTTTCACACTATTGGTTCCATTTCTGTCAGGCTCCTTCCTCTCCTGCCTTGCACTACCTTCTTTCTATCCCTCTCTCTATATGTGACATCAAGATATCTTAATAAGGAAAATAAGTTAACAGACATATTAAGCAAATTTCCTAAACTTTGCGCTACCATCCACAGGATGGACATGGGGTGCAGAGTAAACTAGCCACTACCCTCCAGATGATGAATATGGTGTGCACAATAAACTAGCCACTACCATTCACAGGATGGATGTGATGTGCGCAGTAAACTAGCCACTACTGTCCACAGGAGGGATATGGGGTGCAAAATGAACTAGCAAGTACCAACCACAGGATGGGTATGTGATGTACATTAAGCTAACCACTACCACCCACAGGATATATAAATTGTTTACATCCATCAAACAGAATCAATAGTCCATATAAATTGGGAGTCACAGAATCCTGAATATGTGCTCACTAGAGCGGAGGAGAGGAAGATACACTGTGATATATACGTGGAAAGTACTAGAGAGCCTTGTCCTAAATCTACACATTGTCTTAACAGCTTTCTGGAGTGTGAAATGTGGGTGGAAATAAAATAAAAAAACAACTGAAAGGCAGAGTCGTTGTGGGTACAATAATATGACATTGTATTAGTAGGGACACAGGTACGCTGAGGGCTAACAACTGTTGTACCTGGCAGTAAATCAAGTTTCCAGGCAAAGAACTAACCACAAATATAAAGGCAAAGGCGAACAACAACGACAGTTTTTCATTACTCGTGTCACGTAGCTCGATCGCTAGCGCGCGCACACACACACACACACACACACACACACACACACACACACACACACACACACACACACACACACACACACACACACACACACACACACACACACTGAGGTCCGGGGACCTAATCCCCGGTACTGCTGGAAAACATTAGGACGTGTTACCATAAGACACCTGCCGTCCCTGTTCAGCCATCAGTAAAGTTCATACCTGGGTGTTAGTCGACTGGTGTGGGTCGCATCCTGGGATAAGACTGACCTAATTTGCCCGAAATGTTCTACAATACAAGCGGCTTTCTATATAGTAGTATGTCAATGATGTCAGCTAGGCCTGTATACCCTGTACATGTACAAGGTATAAATAAAGATATTGTTATTATATTATACAAGTACTCGCATTTACAACGTTTACAAACATTCAGTTGAGCAGGAAAATAATGAGTAAGAGTGAGTGAGTGAGTTCACTCGCTGTGATTGGCTCACAACTTGAGCAGAACGTCGAGGATCTGTTTTCTTCTTCAAGGATAACCTGATCACAAAGATGAGATCTCTCGTGTCTGGTGTACTGGAAAGAAGCACAACTGATGAACAAGGAAAGAGAGAAAACACGATGTAGATGCCTCGAATCCGCCATAATCTGCTAACAAAATACCATCGAGCAGACTCATGGAAAATCCGACTTGGTCAAATTTGGATGAAAACTTTGGTTGACAAACATACATCGACAGACAGCTTTAGATAGACACAGACAGCTTGTAAGGGAGATAAATAGAAAGCTACATACAGGTGGTGCTGGAGAGGCAGATCACTGGTCAACAACCAAAATGCTTCCGAGACAAGAGTAGCCATTTCCAACTAATTTTAGGTCTGATATTAAATATCATGGTTAAAATTGTTAACTATCTCTACTTTTAAATATACACCTACGTGTCACAACTGGTTCTAACAAATTTGTGGCAGTGTGTTTCTTACCACACTCACAGTCTCACTGACCTTCATTATTGTTCCAGCAGTCATAGATGGAGGTTGTGCTCTCCAAGTTTATATTTGATGTGAAGGGTAGGTGATTTGTTCTTGTGATGGGCTTGCAGGGCGGATACACCAAGTACTGCTGCTTTCTATGTGAATAAGACAGCCTTGCAAGAGGTTGCCACTACATCAGGAGAGACTGGCCACCTCGTCAATCATTGGAGTCTGGGATGAACAATGTTCAACATCCACCTCTCATTGAACCAAACAAAATTTTGATACCACCACTACACATAAAACTGGGGGTCATGAAAAAAAACTTTGTAAAAGCTATGGACAAATCCTGTCAAGGATTCAAGTATTTAACATCAAAATTCCCCTCACTGAGAGACGCTAAGATAAGAGAGGGAGTCTTCAATGGTCCTCAGATTCGAGAGCTTCTTAAAGATAGTGACTTTGAATCAGACCTTCATGGGGAGAGAAAGCTGCATGGGAAGCGTTTAAGTCAGTGGTGAAGGGATTTCTCGGAAATAGAAGGGAAGGCAACTATGAAGAATTGGTGGAAAACCTCATCGAGGCTTTTTTTTCCCAGCGAATTGTGGGGCAGTTAATGACGAACATGGTGAAAGGTTTCACCAAGATATTTCAACCATGGAAAAATGGTACCAGGGCAAATGGGGCACAAGAATGCTTGTAGGTACGGATTAGAGTTTAAAACATTCTGACACATATTGTACGTTATAATAAAATAATCAAATGTTACATGTCTCGTATCTTTAAACCTATAGCCAATAAGCATTTTTCAAGGTGATATTTGGATACATAAGAATTAAATAATCTCATTTAAGAAGCATACAAATTTTCAAAAATTGTTGACCAGTGGATCATCCATTGTATCTATATGGTTCGCGTACCCCAGAAATTGATACGGTTATGTTTCTCGGTCTTCTGTTTGACCGTCGGTTATCCTGGAAACCTCACATTACCTCTCTGAAGGCAACTTGTCATAACCGGCTGAACCTCCTTAAAACCCTCGCTCATCTTTCATGGAAGACTGATCGTAGAACTCTCCTTCTCTCCTTCCTCTCTCTTACCTCCATCCCTTTCACCCTGCATTCTTCTCACTACCCTTTCTTAACGTTTCTCTGGTTTTCCTAAAACATTCCTTTAATCCTTTCCTTAATTCCCTCTCTTTCTCCCTTAATTATTTACTGCTTACTTCTAGATATGTTCCCTTACTCTTTTCCCTCATTTCTTCCCTTATTCCTTGCATACCATCCCGGCCTACGTCTTAAAATCTTCCTTTCCCTTACCTTTCTCTGATCCTTAATCCTTCACACTAGTGCTTCCTTCTTTCCTCCCTTGCTCTGCCTCCTTTACATCCCTCTCTCTCTATATGTGACATATCGAGATATCTTATTAATGAAAATAAGATAACAGACATATTAAGCAAATTTCCTAAACTACTTGCAACAGATAAGACAACTGTAGATATAAATCCAGATGTATCCCTGTTAACCTTCTTGGGGTCTATTTCCTACGCCTTTTGTTTATCACTATGCTCTTGCGCTAATAATCCACAGGATGGACATGAAGTGCGAAATAAACTAGCCACTAACATCCACAGGATGGACATGGGGTGCACAGTAAACTAGCCACTAACATCCACAGGATGGACGTGGGGTGCACAGTAAACTAGCCACTAACATCCACAGGATGGACGTGGGGTGCACAGTAAACTAGCCACTAACATCCACAGGATGGACGTGGGGTGCACAGTAAACTAGCCACTAACATCCACAGGATGGACGTGGGGTGCACAGTAAACTAGCCACTAACATCTACAGGATGGACATGGGCTGCACAGTAAACTAGCCACTAACATCCACAGGATGGACATGGGCTGCACAGTAAACTAGCCACTAACATCCACAGGATGGACGTGGGGTGCACAGTAAACTAGCCACTAACATCCACAGGATGGACATGGGGTGCACAGTAAACTAGCCACTAACATCCACAGGATGGACATGGGGTGCACAGTAAACTAGCCACTAACATCCACAGGATGGACGTGGGGTGCACAGTAAACTAGCCACTAACATCCACAGGATGGACATGGGGTGCACAGTAAACTAGCCACTAACATCCACAGGATGGACATGGGGTGCACAGTAAACTAGCCACTAACATCCATAGGATGGACATGGGGTGCACAGTAAACTAGCCACTAACATCCACAGGATGGACGTGGGGTGCACAGTAAACTAGCCACTAACATCCACATTATGGACATGATGGGGTGCACAGTAAACTAGCCACTAACATCCACAGGATGAACGGTTTTTTTTTTTTTTTTTTTTTTTTTTTTTTACACATCGGCCATTTTCCACCGAGGTAGAGTGACCCGAAAAAGAAGAAAGAATTTTATCCTCATTCACTCCATCACTGTTTTGCCAGAGGCACGCTTACACTACAGTAAAAGAACTGCACTGTACTTCCCACCTCCAGGACTTAAGTGTGGCATGCCGGTTTCCCTGAAGCCCTTCATAAACTTAACTTTGCTCACACTCCAACAGCACTTCAAGTCATAAAAGCCATTCGTCTCCACTCGCTCCTATCTAACACGCTCACGCACGCTTGCTGGATGTACAAGCCCCTAGACAAAAAAAAACCTCCTTTACCCACTCTTTTTAACCTTTCCTAGGCCGACCCTTATTCCGCTTTCCTTCCACTACAGACTTATACGCTCTCCAAGTCATTTTATTTCGTTCCATCCTCTCTGGGTGTCCGAACCACCTCAACATCTCTTCAGCCCTCTGTATGAAACTTTTAGTAACCCCACACCTCCTAATTTCTAAACTACGGATGCTCTGCGTTATATTCACACCACACATTGCCCTCAAACATAACATCTCCAATGTCTTTAGCAGCTGAACATGTGAACAATACACCAGCCACTAACATCCAGAGGATGAACATGTGGTGAACAATATACTAGCCACTACCGTCCACAGGATATATATGTGGTGCACAATATACTAGCCACTACCGTCCACAAGATATATATTTGGTGCACAATAAACTAGCTACTACCGTCCACAGGATATATATGTGGTGCACAATAAACTAGCCACCACCCGCCTCAGGATGGATATGGTGTGCACAGACTAGCTTCTACCGTCCACAAGATAAATATGGGGTTCACGATTATCTAACTACTACTGTCTATAGGATGGATATATGGTGCACAGTAAACTAGCCACTATAGTAGTGTGCATATTAATTGGTACAGTGATGAAATAAGACATTTATTTGCAAAATTAATGTTTGAAAAATACACTGCAATGATATGATTTTATAAGCATTGCTACACCCTTTGGCATATCATCGACCAATATTGAACACATTTTGGCAAGCTCTTCGTCCTGGTACCAGGTCCTAATAACAGCAGCAATTAGATTGTCCACAGTTGAACAGCCCTGTTTCGCGATCCTGGGTTTGGTTATTGCCACTTTAGAACGCTTAGCCCACTCTCTTAGAAGAATGCTAGCATTTTTCTGGAAGTGTGGCATGGAACAAGATCCAGCCAGATAATGCTTTCTCCATCCGGACAGTCTATATCCACAATATAAAGCAAATGAGTTGACAGGATTGCCTTGTATTTGTCATTGTTCATCGTTCTCTCAATAACAACAAACCGTTCAGGGCCTTCAGCAGTAAAACTACCCCAAAACATCTTTGGTGGGTATTTTTGGGTTTGTTGAATGTGTCCATTCCGAAGAGGTTCGCTTTTGCTCCATTTCGGTACCACTAATTTGTACCCATTCATTTATCGTCCATCCCATGTGATCGAGTGCCCACCGCAGCCGTTTTTTCTTCATAGCAGCAGTCAATAATTGTTTCTTTACTGGCTTTCTGGTAGTTCTGCCAACTTCAAGGAGTCATCGTCGAACAGTTGAAGAATCAACATTTACGCCAGCTGAAGCCAAATATCTCTGCAGATCTTTGCTGGTTTTCTTGGGATGCTTCACATGATTTCTTATGATAACCTCTTCATCGTGAGGTGTTATCTTACGTTTTCTTCCACATCTTCCTCGATGCAGCGCTCCACAGTCATCAGTGTCGTCAGCTCTCTTCAGAATCCGACCAACAGTTGACTTTGCTAGGCTCAAATTTTCGGCGATCTGCCTGATACTCAAATCAGCATGTTTTCTAAGAGCTGCAATATTTGCCCACGTGTAATATCCGTCATGAATTTCAGCAGTGATCATGAAATGAAGGGGAGAATTTGGCAATACAACATTCACTCATGGAGCTCGCTTGCAGAAATAGCCTTACTGAGCAACAGCTGTTGTAGCACTAACGAGATTCACAAGGTAACATCACAGCTGGATGGTTGCCAAAAGTCCGTAGCAAACTCTTCTGAAAAGAAAATAAATCAGACTACATTAATTAAGCCGAAACTAAAATATATGAGATAAATACAAAATTTACTACTTTTTCAATTAATATGTACACTACTGTACCATCCACAGGATGAACATTTGGTGCAAAATAAACTAGCCAATACCGTCCACAAGATGGATATGTGGTGCACAATAAACTAGCCAATACCATCCACAGGATGGATTTGGTGTGCACAATAAACTAGCCACCACCGTCCACAGGATGAACATATGGTGCAATAGACTAACCACTACCGTCCATAAGATGAATATCTGATGCACAATAAACTAGCCATTAACATCCAGAGGAAGGGAATCCTCATGATTGACTGCTGGTGTGTCTGTCCTATAGTCTCTCTACGTCCTGCACTTCTACCATTAATACATCAACAAAATATGATATAATGATAATGATAAAAATGCACAATATCATAACTGGAACAGTACACAATTAACCCCGTACATAGAGAAAACCTTATGACAGCGTTTCGGTCCCACCTGGACCATTTACAAGTCACACTAATACACTAGAGTGAGGAAGCCAGTGTATATAGGCGAGCATGTAGGTGGTCTGATTAACTGATGTGGATGGTTTGCTTAATTGGTGTGGGTTGTATGGTTAATTGGCATGGGTAGTTTATTAAATTGATGGGGATGATCTTCTTGGTCTGATGTGGTTTGAATAATTGATGTGAAGGCTCTGGTTCATTGATGAGGGTGGTCCGGTCAATTGATGTAGGTTGTCTTATTAATTGATGTGAATGGTTTGCTTAATTGGTGTGGGGTGTATGGTTAATTGGCGTTGGTGGTTTATTAAATTGATATTTATGGTCTGCTTAATTGATGGGTGGTCTGGATAATTGATGGGATGGTCTGGTTAATTGGTGTTGGTGATCACGTTAATTGATGTGGATGGTCTGGTTAATTGATGTCAGTGGTTTGGTTCATAGGTGTGGGTGGTCTGGTTAATTGATGAGGATGGTCTGGTTAATTTTTGTAGATGGTCTGGTTAATTGATGTGGATGGTCTGGTTAATTGATGTCAGTGGTCTGTTTAATTTTTGAAGGTGGTCTGGTTAATTAATTAACTGAACTTGGTTACAGTTCATTTATACTCAACTCTTTTCATAGAAAAGTCCTATGTACCTTCCTGACTAAGGTATACTAGCTTCCCGTCTAGTGTATACTAAGCTTCCTGTCTGAAAGGTATACTAAGCTTCTGTCTAAGGTATACTAAGCTTCGTGTCTAAGGTATACTAAGCTTCGTGTCTAAGGTATACTAAGCTTCGTGTCTAAGGTATACTAAGCTTCGTGTCTAAGGTATAATAAGCTTCGTGTCTAAGGTATACTAAGCTTCGTGTCCAAGATATACTAAGCTTCCTGTCTAAGGTATACTAAGCTTCCTGTCTAAGGTATCCTAAGATCCCTGTCTAAGATATACTAAGATCCCTGTCTAAGGTATACTAAGATCCCTGTCTAAGGTATACTAAGATCCCATGTCTAAGGTATGCTATGATCTCCTGTCTAATATAAACTAAGATCCTTGTCTAAGGTATAGTAAGTTCCCTGTCTAAGGTATACTAAGTTCCCTGTCTAAGGTATACTAAGTTCCCTGTCTAAGGTATACTAAGTTCCCTGTCTAAGGTATACTAAGTTCCTCTGACTGAGGTATACTAAGTTCATCTGACTGAGGTATACTAAGCGTGTTGTCTAAGGCATACTAAGCTTCCTGTCTAAGGTATGATAAGATCCCTGTCTAAGGCATACTAAGGTCCCTTTCATAGGTATACTAAGGTCCCCTGACTAAGGTTTACTAACATCCTTGTCTAAGCTATAGTAAGATCCCTGTCTAAGGTATACTAAGCTCCCCTGTCTAAGGTATACTAAGATCCCCTGTCTAAGGTATACTAAAATCCCCTGTCTAAGGTATACAAAGATCCCCTGTCTAAGGTATACTAAGATCCCCTGTCTAAGGTATACTAAGATCCCCTGTCTAAGGTATACAAAGATCCCCTGTCTAAGGTATACTAAGATCCCCTGTCTAAGGTATACTAAGCTTTCTGTCTAAGATATACTAAGATCCCCTGTCCAAGGTATACTAAGCTTTCTGTCTAAGGTATACTAAGCTCCCCTGTCTAAGGTATACTAAGATCCCCTGTCTAAGGTATGCTAAGATCCCCTGTCTAAGGTATACAAAGATCCTTTGTCTAAGGTATACTAAGATCCCCTGTCTAAGGTATACTAAGATCTCCTGTCTAAGGTATACAAAGATCCCCTGTCTAAGGTATACTAAGATCCCCTGTCTAAGGTATACTAAGCTTTCTGTCTAAGGTATACTAAGATCCCCTGTCTAAGGTATACTAAAATCCCTGTCTAAGGTATGCTAAGTTCCACTGTCTAAGGTATGCTAAGATCTCATGTTTAGGGTATACTAAGATCCTCTGTCTAAGGTATACTAAGATCCCCTGTCTAAGGTATACTAAGCTTTCTGTCTAAGGTATACTAAGATCCCCTGTCTAAGGTATACTAAGGTCCCCTGTCTAAGGTATACTAAGATCCCCTGTCTAAGGGATACTAAGATCCCCTGTCTGAGGTATGCTAGTTCCCTGTCTGAGGTATACTCAGTTCCCTGTCTGAGGTATACTAAGTTCCCTGTCTGAGGTATACTAAGTTCCCTGTCTGAGGTATACTAAGTTCCCTGTCTGAGGTATACTAAGTTCCCTGTCTGAGGTATACTAAGTTCCCTGTCTGAGGTATACTAAATTCCCTGTCTGAGGTATACTAAATTTCCTGTCTGAGGTACACTAAGTTCCCGGTCTGAGGTACACTAAGTTCCCGGTCTGAGGTACACTAAGTTCCCGGTCTGAGGTACACTAAGTTCCCGGTCTGAGGTACACTAAGTTCCCGGTCTGAGGTACACTAAGTTCCCGGTCTGAGGTTCACTAAGTTCCCGGTCTGAGGTACACTAAGTTCCCGGTCTGAGGTACACTGAGTTCCCGGTCTGAGGTACACTGAGTTCCCGGTCTGAGGTATACTGAGTTCCCGGTCTGAGGTACACTAAGTTTCCCTGTCGAATGTACCTAAGATCTCCTGTCGAAGGTATACTAAGTTCACTGTATATGGTATACTAAGATCCTGGTCTAAAGTATACTAAAACTCTTCGAGGAAGGGAGATGCGCCTTGATGTTTGTGTAGGGTTTTTGATCACAGGAATTTGAGCTTCTCTTTTGATTAGTGTCGCCCACATCTAAGCCTTTTCAAAGCCCATACGGGCTTAGCCTTTTCCGCTTATTATGATAATCGAAGCAGCTCGACGTTTAGCGTTTATTAGATTAATTATAAGTGTTCATCAATGGCTCGTTCACACTTGTTCAACGTTATTTATGATTAATTTCTTTATGCTCAGTGCATTCAAAGCGACTTATTCCTTTAAAGTTAGTTACTGTAGCTCAACGAGTTTGATATTTCTGGCGTCAGCAGAAATAAGATTTCTCTCCTCTCTTTTTTTTCTCTCTTTCTCTCATTCCACCATCACCACCTCCACAAGTTCATTATTTCACTCCACCACCAGCCCTATCCTTGATACCCGCCCATCCCCATCCACTCCACGCCCAAACCCGCCCCAACCCACCCATCCCCTCTAGGCTACACAGAGTAATATCAGAGTAGAGATACAAGTCAGTCATTACAATAACTTGCTCAGAATATTTATTTATTTTCACCATCGTTAAGATACCAAATAGGAATGACGAGGCTTCGCACTGGCTTGTTTTTCCCCATCCGAAAGCCTTAAAACTAAAGCTCCGCTGGAACAATAGTCCGGAAGATGTTCGTGGCCTTTAGATCTTTATTAATAAGACCCGCATCGGCCAGCATGTATTACGCTACCCGCACGAAGTTAGTCACTGCACACACCTGTTGTCACTTCCTGACTACCTGGACAAGTAGTGCTTTCCAATGGGGCGTTGTAACGTGTTTCCCCTCGCTTGTGTCTATAAACGGGGGTGGGGGAAGGGGGTCATGAATTCTGAATGTCACTTTTTCATCACCAGTCAAGAATACTGACATTTGTAATATATATATTAGCAAGAACTCATTTAACATTAAGTCCTTTCTAAAATTTCTCTTGTACGTTTAAAAATATTTTTTCCATTTATGTTAATGTAAAAATTAATAATTTTGTACCAAAATAACCATAGAAAACTTACCTAACCTTATTATAACAAGCGCAATTTAATTTAGCCTAATCCAACTAAATATATTTTAGAAAGTTTACAATAATTTAATAATAAACAAACACAATGAAATATATATTTTTTCGTTCGATTAAGAATGATTTTTAAGAAATCATTGCATACACAAATTTTCGCTTTCCTTATTCGGTAACAAAAGCGTTTATATTTAAGCCAAACTCCCAAGTTTTATCTATTCGGCACGACATATATATTATATATATATATATATATATATATATATATATATATATATATATATATATATATATATATATATATATATATATATATATATGCAAGACAACCACTATGAAAAATAGAGGAATTCCAGCGCCAGACTACTCACATTATCAAGGAACTTGATAATGTGATAATGTGAGTAGTCACGAAAGTGCTTGGAATTATTCTATTTTTCATAGTGGTTGTCTTATATTTTGATATTACCTGATTACTGTGATCTTTTTGCATATATATATATATATATATATATATATATATATATATATATATATATATATATATATATATATATATATATAATATAAATAAATATATATATATATATATATATATATATATATATATATATATATATATATATATATATATATATATATATTTGTATTCATCTCAGTATATACACTGGAAAAATAAACACATAAGCAGTATAATGTGATCCTTTATTGACAACGTTTCGCCCACGCAGTGGGCTTTATCGAGTCACAGACAGATCTACCTGGAACATGAGTAACATGAATATATATAGGATATAGTCAGGTGGAGAAAGCTGCATGTGACAGTCTAAAAAGTAGTGTGATAGTTAAAACCTTGTGTGACTTAAAGGACCTGTAGTGTTCCATTCTTGAGTTCTATGTGGGATAGCGTTGAAGAAGTTTCTTGGCAATAGGTTCAGCTATGTTGTAGAAACCGTTGTTCTGGTTGAAGTTGTTGAATATACAGATAAGTGATGATTCCAGGATTCTTCGGTATTGAGTGTTGTCTTCTCTGGCGATGAGTCTTGCGTTTCTGTAGTTGATTAAATGGTTGTGTAAATTTCGGTGTTGAACACAGGCATTTCTTGAGTCGTCAGATCTGCCTGCGTACTGGTGTTCTGAAATGCGTGTTTGGAGGTCTCTGGATGTTTCGCCGACGTATAATTTGCTGCAGCTATTACAAGGGATTGTGTATACCCCTGCCGTGGATTGAAGCTTTTCCTGTCTGTTACTGGTAATGTCCTTGATGGTGGTGGAGGTGGATACTCGGAATGAGGTCTTAGAAAAAATGTTGGAAACGTGTTTGGAAATGGAGTTGGTGGGAAGGACTATGTATCTCTTCTCAGCAGTGTCTTCTCTGGGTGTGTTGAAGATGTTTAATGCCCGTCGTCTGCAGTCTCTAATGAAGTGACGAGGATAGTGAAGTTTGGAAAAAACTTGTTCAATGAGGGAGCATTCTTCTTCAAGGAACTCACTGCTGCAGATTCTGAGTGCGCGCAGGAAAAAGCCTATAATTACACCACGTTTAGTTTTGGTGTCGTGGTGAGAGTAGAAGTGGAGAAGATCGTTTTGATTGGTAGGTTTTCGATAGACTTTAAAACGAAGTTCATGGTCAGCTTTGCAGAGAAGAACATCAAGGAAAGGAAGAGTGTTGTCGACTTCTTCTTCTAGTGTGAACTGGATTGATGGCTCGACCTGGTTGAGTTCGTGTTGGAGAGCTTAAACGTTGAAGCGTCTGGGAGTTATGATGAGAATGTCGTCAACATAACGACGCCAGGTGACAGAAGAGGGAATAATAGTGGAAAAACGCTCGGCTTCCAAATGTTCCATATATAGGTTCGCAAGGACGGCACTAAGTGGTGATCCCATGGGTAGTCCAAAAGTTTGCTGAAAGAGTTGGTTTTCGAAAGAGAAACATGTAAAGCCCACACATAGTTCAACAAGGTCGATGAAATCGCTGGCTGGAAGAGGAAGATCAAGCGAGTCGTCAATTTTCCTGCGCAAGAGATCGATAGCTTGTGTAGTAGGTACTTTGGTGAATAGGGATGTTACATCAAGGCTGGAGAGTTTCTTGTTTCTGATGTTGATGTTGCGAATGCGATTCAGAAGATCACCAGAGTGTTTCAGATGTGCTGGACTGATGGTGCCCAAAAGTTTGGAGAGGTGTTTAGCGAGAATTCCTGAGATTTGGTGGGAGCACTGCCTATTCCCGAGGATATGGGCCTCAATGGGATACCTGGTTTGTGAGTTTTGGCAGACCGTACATTCTGGCAGGTCTGGGGTTGCTGGGAATGGTGTGTAGAAGTTTCTTTCCTAGTTCTGATTCCCTCAGAATGCGGCGAGTCTTGTGAAGAAATGTTTTGGTGAGGTTGTCCACTTGATTAGTTGTCCACTTGATTAGTTGCGCGCACTCAGAATCTGCAGCAGTGAGTTCCTTGAAGAAGAATGCTCCCTCATTGAACAAGTTTTTTCCAAACTTCACTATCCTCGTCACTTCATTAGAGAACTAGAACTCAAGAATGGAACACTGCAGGTCCTTTAAGTCACACAATGTTTTTAACTATCACACTACTTTTAAGACTCACATGCAGCTTTCTCCACCTGACCCAGCATTCTCCACCTGACTATATCCTATATATATTCATGTTACTCATTTTCCAGGTAGATCTGTCTGTGATTCGATAAAGCCCACTGCGTGGGCGAAACGTTGTCAATAAAGGATCACATTATACTGCTTATGTGTTTATTTTTCCATTGTGTCTGTATTTTATACCATTTATTTCCATCAGTATATACACTTTTAAAGTTTACTTTAATCCCTATACGGCCACATTGGCCATTAAAGTATTCTTGACTGGTGGTTAACAAGTGACATTCAGAATTCATAGCCCCCCTTCCCCCACCCCTTTTATTGATGACACGTTCTTTTTAAAACACTACTTCAGATGATCCTCCGGACGGAGGATCATCTGAATGAAAGGTGGAAAAATGTGTTTTTTTTTTATTCTTATAGGGGATGGTGTCACCCTTCTCTCGGAGGGAGAAGACTGGTGTTAAAAACAGTAAGAAATGTAAATCAGGTATGTAGATACTGACACCACACCCACTCAGTGTAAGACAGTGTAAGCCACTCAGTGTAAGACAGTGTAAGCCACTCAGTGTAAGACAGTGTAAGCCACTCAGTGTAAGACAGTGTAAGCCACTCATTGTAAGACAGTGTAAGCCACTCATTGTAAGACAGTGTAAGCCACTCATTGTAAGACAGTGTAAGCCACTCATTGTAAGACAGTGTAAGCCACTCATTGTAAGACAGTGTAAGCCACTCAGTGTAAGACAGTGTAAGCCACTCAGTGTAGGACAGTGTAAGTCACTCAGTGTAAGACAGTGCAAGCCAATCAGTGTAAGACAGTGCAAGCCACTCAGTGTAAGACAGTGCAAGCCACTCAATGTAAGACAGTGTAAGCCACTCAGTGTAGGACAGTGTAAGTCACTCAGTGTAAGACAGTGCAAGCCACTCAGTGTAAGACAGTGTAAGCCACTCAGTGTAAACTTTTGTCAATGTTCCTCACAATATTTCTCTCTTCCCTCCCTCTTCTCTCACTCTATCCCCTCATTCTTCTCTCGTACTCTCCTCTATTTCCTCCTGCATATTAAATTGGCTGATTGGGTATATTGTAAATACATTCATGAAGGGAAGAGCTTAACCGTAATGGGCCATGCAGTGCCTTGGAGCTTGGTAGGCAATCAGGTGTGACCCGAGGGAGGGAAGGCAGCTCCAATATCCTGGTTCTAGAGCCCTTTACGAGGTCCTTGAAGTGAGGAAAGCCTTGTGAAAAGCAACCTCGCCACATCATAGTTAAGGGCTCTTGATCAAAGGCTCCGCAGTCACTGTCTTCTTCTTAGGATCAAAACTTTTCGCTATGCTGTGATGTTGAATAACCCCTGAGGGTTTAACTCTTCCAACCTGAAGGTTACTCGTCAATTACTTAAACCAGACTGGTTGTTTGAGACCATGTTCAGGTTGTTGCTGTAGTCGTTGTAGTTCTAATTGTTGTATTAGTAATAGTACTTACGATAGTAGTGATGTGCTATCTTGTGATGTGATGTAAGCTGTTGTGTTATGTGATATGTTCAGTCGTGATCATCAACGGATCCGGTCAGTTTCATGGGATTTCAGTCACGATCTGGTCAGTTTCAAGGGATTTCAGTCACGATCCGGTCAGTTTCATGGGATTTCAGCCACGATCCGGTCAGTTTCATGGGATTTCGGCCATGAAGGTAAAACATGACGTAGAAACTAACCACAGATTTTGAGTTGCGTGAGGTTTTCCTTCGGTATATTACACCACTGGTCACGTATTACACGACCCCACACAGGTTGAGAACCGTGTGAGGACTGTGTAGGGTAGACAACTGGGGAGCTCGGTCGAGCGTCGACTGAGGTTTAATATTATGGACATTGCCATTGTTGTTGTGGGGTACTTTTGTGGGCGTATGGAGATGAATTATGCTATTAAGATGTGCTTTCTATTACATAATATTATCTCGCTTAATAAAAATAATATAATATATTTCTGCAAGTACATGTACAATTTATACATGCCTAGCTGACATCAATGACATACTGCTATATATAGAAAGCCGCTTCTTATGCAGAGCATTTCGGGCAAATTAGGTCAATTTTGGTCTGGGATGCGACCCACACCAGTCGACTGACATGTTACTGATGGGTGAACATAGACAACCGGTGTAAGTAAACGCACCCAATGTTTCCACCAGGACCCTCAACGTGTGTCTTCTTTTCGAGTATAAAATATTACCTGTTCTGTTTTACAATATTTTTCGATACATCTGAATATATATATATATATATATATATATATATATATATATATATATATATATATATATATATATATATATATTACTGTAACCAAGAACGAGTGGTATCGATCAATAACAACACTGTGGGTTAAGGCGTCATGTGGTTCTCGCTTACAATGACGGACCAGTACAGCATGGGTTCGAACCTTGGCTAGCGAGTGTTGTTATTGATATATATATATATATATATATATATATATATATATAACGTGCCGAATAGGAAAAACTTACTATTTTGGCTTAAATAGCAACGCTCTTCTTGCCGAATAAGGCAAGCGAAATTGTGTATACAATAATTTCGCAAAAATCATTGTGAACTAACGAAAAATATATTTAAAATATATTTAGTTGATTAGCTAAATTAAATTGCGCTTGTTATAATAACGTTAGATAAGTTTTCTAAGCTTATTTGGTACAAAATTATTATTTTTACATTAACATAAATGAAAAATATGTCTTTAAACGTATATATATATATATATATATATATATATATATATATATATATATATATATATATATATATATATATATATATATATATATATATATAATAATAATGTCATGCCTACATCTCAAATACTTCAGCCAGCTCCCCGGCGGTGGGCTGCATGCCCAGAATGCTGCAGGCATTTTCGCGACACTGAGTCTCTGAAAGAGGAAGTTGGCCGCTCTGTGATCCTCGGTTTCTTTGATGAGTTTTTCACCCAGCTCTTTGAGGAACTTTAGAACACATATGTCCCATGCTCCAAGGGTCTCCGACCCTACTGGGATGAAGTTATAGCAAGGAGCAGGCCTTCATATTTGTCAATCTTCTGGGTCTCCCTGTAACTGGTGGCTCCACCCCTTCAGCTTCAGAGTATGGCAAGTAGGTGTCTGCCAACGTGGCGGAACAGGTGTAGTCCCAGGCAATCTGCTTACCATCCTTCCAGGGTAGCATAGTGACTCCATCAGGACGCTTTTGACTTCCGTCAGACCTCTATACTTGGGGTTCGCATTCAGCTGGGCAAAGGGCTATGGCGAAACTTCTCTTTATGATGTCGTTGACCTCCTCATGGTCTATGTATAACACACGAGACCATGAAGTCCGAGTTGATCAGTCGACGCCCTGCCGCAAATACACCTATGTACGGTGAGTATGGGGATGGCTAGGCGAAGAGCCTGTGGGTCGAGTCGAGTACCCAGGGAGGAATTGGGAACAACTAAAAGGAAATCTCCTGAATGTTGTGCCTTGACCTTTGACCTTTCCTGAACCGTTGTTGAGCACTGTGTTGGCATTTTTTTTCCATGATCGGTTTGTCCCAGTGGAACTGTGCTTTTTGGGAGGATCTGCTCTGATTGAGGAGTCTGCAAGGGTGTCCCACAGCATGGCTGCTTCAGTGACCCTGGAGTCTTGAGCTCCTACTGCACCTTTCAATTATTATAATCATGGGAGAAACACTAAACCCGTAGGTGCATCTTTCAAGTGTTCGGAGACAATGTCTTTAACTAGTCAACTGGATGCCATACACGACTACAGAAATGCAGGTAACGCTACATGCGTTGCCTTGCGCACCCGTATACGTCCCAGTCGCACTGGAAGAGTTGCTTGATCCCATTGCTGATCTTCCAGTGACAGATTCAGTGCCTTCCTAAAGATAGATCTCAGGAGTGAGTCATATTCGCTGAGTGTTGGGTTGTCGAAAGAGGGTGCGCATCTCAAGTAAGTCTTTGCAACGTAAGACACCTTGTGAGGAGATAAAGAGCATCTTGGGCATCAAGATTTCTTATTCTCTCCTCCATTCTCTTCAGGTCATTCACTTTGTCCTTGAGGACTGTGTCGATGACCTGATGAAACAGCGGTGCTCTTGGACGGTTTGGTAGTAGAGGCTTCAGGAAAGACTGTTCGCACAGCTGTGATTATTTCCTGGTTGGTTGTACCTGCCAGAGTGCAATCATCCGCGAACGAGATATTGAGCTCGCTGCGCAAGCTGGAAGTTAGTTCTCTTACGGCCAAGCAGAACACCCTCTGATGAGGGAATTTCATGTTCGCCAAACAAAAGAATTGAGGGTTTGCTGTTACCAGCTGAAATAAAAGGAAGAAGACTGGGGAACTGATCCCGGACAGCTGGTAAGACCACATCTCTTTTTACCATATTAAAGGAATTTCTAACGTCTAGTTTGACTACAGCCTTGTCTTCTGGTAAGTCCCTGATGTAGGCCCTTGCTGCATGAGCTGCCGCTTCAGTTCCTTGAGAGACCCCGAAGCCCAGTTAGTTTGGCTGGAGTAAACTGGAGGCTTCTAGACGAATGTTTCTTACTGCTGCTTTGACAACGAGAGGGGTCTGATTCCTCTATCCTTCTTCTTCAAAGCGCTTAATGAGGCTCCGAAAAGGTTTAATTTCTTCTGGGATCCGCCCAGCCAAACAGTTGCTGACGAAGGTTGTTAACTCAGAAGAATTGATGCAGCTGTCCCGAGGAGTGGAGTTACCATCTCTTTGATGTGTTGCAGTCGTATTCCAGCGTAACCTCCTGCAGATCCTGTTGGAAATGACACGATCGCTTTATAGGCTTCTGATTCTGGCAATATATATATATATATATATATATATATATATATATATATATATATATATATATATATATATATATATGTCGTGCCGATTAGGTAAAACTGGCGATTTTGGCTTAAATAGCAACGCTCACCTTGCCATATAAGACTAGTGAAAATTTGTGTATGCAATAATTTCGCCAAAATCATTCTGAACATAACGAAAAAATATTTAATTGTGTTTCTTTATTATTAAATTAATGTTAACGTATCTAAAATATATTTAGTTGTGTTAGGCTAAATTAAATTGCACTTGTTGTAATAAGGTTAGGTAGGTTTTCAAAGTTTCTCTTGGTACAAAATTATAAATTCTTACATTACCATAAATGAAATATATATATATATATATATATATATATATATATATATATATATATATATATATATATATATATATATATATATTATGTCGTGCCGATTAGGTAAAACTGGTCAATTAGCAAGAACTCATCTAAAATTAAGTCCTTTCTAAAATTTTCTCTTATACGTTTAAAGATATATTATTTTAATTTATGTTAATGTAAGAATTTATAATTCTGTACCAAGAGAAACTTTGAAAACCTACTTAACCTTATTACAACAAGCGCAATTTAATTTAGCCTAGCCCAACTAAATATATTTTAGATACGTTAACATTAATTTAATAATAAACAAACACAATGAAATATATTTTTTTCGTTATGTTCAGAATGATTTTGGCGAAATTATTGCATACACAAATTTTCACTTGTCTTATATGGCAAGAAGAGCGTTGCTATTTAAGCCAAAATCAAGTTTTACCTAATCGGCACGACATATATATATATATATATTATGTGTATATATATATATATATATATATATATATATATATATATATATATATATATATATATATATATATATATATATATTTATATATATTATATATTTTATATATATATATATTATATATATATATATATATATATATATATATATATATATATATATATATATATATATATATATATATATATATATATATGTCAAGTCCGATTAGGTAAAACTGGTCAATTAGCAAGAACTTACTTAAAATTAAGTTCTTTCTAAAATTTTCTCTTATACGTTTAAAGATATATTTTTTTCATTTATGTTAATGTAAAAAATTATAATTTTGTACCAAAAGAAACTTTGAAAACCTACCTAACCTTATTATAACAAGCGCAATTTAATTTAGCCTAACCCAACTAAATATATTTTAGATACGTTTACAATAATTTAATAATAAACAAACACAATGCAATATATTTTTTGCGTTAAGTTCAGAATGATTTTTGCGAAGTTATTGCATACACAAATTTTCGCTTGTCTTATATGGCAAGAAGAGCGTTGCTATTTAAGCCAAAATCGCAAGTTTTACCTAATCGGCACGACATATATATATATATATATGTCGTGCCGATTAGGTAAAACTGGTCAATTAGCAAGAACTCATCTAAAATTAAGTCCTTTCTAAAATTTTCTCTTATACGTTTAAAGATATATTTTTTTCATTTATGTTAATGTAAGAATTTATAATTTTGTACCAAGAGAAACTTTGAAAACCTACCTAATCTTATTACAACAAGCGCAATTTAATTTAGCCTAACCCAACTAAATATATTTTAGATACGTTAACATTAATTTATTAATAAACAAACACAATTAAATATATTTTTTCGTTATGTTCAGAATGATTTTGGCGAAATTATTGCATACACAAATTTTCCCCTTGTCTTATATGGCAAGGTGAGCGTTGCTATTTAAGCCAAAATCGCAAGTTTTACCTAATCGGCACGACATATAATATATATATATATATATATATATATATATATATATATATATATATATATATATATATATATATATATATATATATATATTAATTTTTAAAACACGTCGGCCCTCTCCCACCGAGGCAGGGTGACCCAAAATAGAAAGAAACAATTTCACCATCATTTACACAAAAGCGCTGTCTTTGAATAGGCGCCTAGATATGAGAGTTTAAATGTCTCTCCAAACAGCTAATATCCCAAACCTTTTCTTTTAAGTGCAGGCATTGTACTTCCCATTTCCAGGAATCAAGTCCGGCTAACCGGTTTCCTTGAATCCCTTCA
Organism: Cherax destructor; assembly: GCA_009830355.1. NCBI lineage: Eukaryota > Metazoa > Arthropoda > Malacostraca > Decapoda > Parastacidae > Cherax > Cherax destructor. The sequence continues at coordinate 5,691 of WNWK01013161.1, read as the reverse complement.
CAAAATATTACCCTGCTCACACTCCAACAGCTCGTCAGGTCCCAAAAACAATTTGTCTACATTCATTCTACATTCACACATGCCTCCTGCATGTCCAGACCCCTTGCACACAAAACGTCTTTTACCCCCTACCCCTCCTCCCCTCCACTACAGATTTATACACCCTCAGAGACAACCTATTTTGCTCCGTCCTCTCTAAATAACCAAACCTCCTCAATAACCCGTCTTCAGCACTCTGAATAATACCGTTAATAACTCCACACCTCCTACTAATTTCCACACTACGAATTCTCTGCGTAATATTTACATCACACATTGCCCTTAGAGACGACACCTCCACTGTCTCCAGCCTCCTCCTCGCTGCAACATTCACAACCCATGCTTCACACCCATATAAGATTGTTGGTACCACTATACTCTTGTACATTCGCTTCCTTACCTGGAGTTTACCTGGAGAGAGTTCCGGAGGACAACGCCCCCGCGCCCCGGTCTGTGACCAGGCCTCATGGATAACTTTTTTTTTGTCTCCACAGATACCTCAATGAACCACTCACCTTCTTTCCTTCATTAATTCTATAGTTAACCTCGTCCTTCATAAACCTATCTGCTGACAAATCTACTCCCTGATTTATTTATTTTGTATTAACACATCGGCCGTTTCCCACCAAGGTAGGGTGGCCCGAGAAAAGAAAAACTTTCACCATCATTCACTCCATCACAGTCTTGCCAGAGGCGAGCTTACAATACATTTATAAAACTGCAACATTAACAAACCCTCATTCATAGTGAAGACACTGTACTTCCCATCGCCAGGACTCAAATCCGACCTGCCGGTTTTCCTGAATCCCTTCATATATATTGCCCTGTTTACACTCCAACACCACGTCAAGTAAAAAAAATCATTTGTCTCCATTCGCTCCTATCCAACATGCTCAAGCATGCTTCCCGGAAGCCCAAGCCCCTCGCACACAAAACCTGCTTTAACCCTTCCCTCCATCCTTTCCTAGACCGACCTCTACCCTGCCTTCCCTCCACTACAGATTTATGCACACTCGAAGTCATTCTATTTTGTTCCATCCTCTCTACATGTCAGAACCAAATCAACAACCCCTCCTCAGCTCTCTGGATAATAGTTTTGGTAATCCCGCACCTCCTCCTAATTTCCAAACTACGAATTCTCTGCATTATATTCACACCACACATTGCTCTCAGACATGACATCTCCACTGCCTCCAGCCTTCTCCTTGTTGCAACATTCACCACCCATGCCTCACACCCATACAAGAGCGTTGGTATAACTATACTCTCCTACATTTCCCTCTTTACTTCCATGGACAAAGTTCTTTGTCTCCACAGTCTCCTCAGTGCACCACTCACCTGTTTTCCCTCATCAGTTCTATGATTCACCCCTTTTAAATGTCTGAATATATTCACCTCCTCTATAGTCTCTCCCTCCAACCTGGTATCCAGTCTTTCGTTGCCTATTTTTTCCCTCATCACCTTATTTTTTCCTATATTCACTTTCAATTTTCTTCTTTTATATACCCTTACCAAACTCTTGCACAAACCTCTGCAACTTCTCTTCAGAATCCCCCAAAAGCACAGTGTCTTGAGCAAAGAGCAACTGAGACAACTCCCACAATGTGTTAGATTCTTTATCTTTTAACACCAAACCTCTTGCCAACACCAGAGCATTCACTTCTCTTACAACACCATCTATAAATATATTGAACAACCATGGCGACATCTCTCATCCTTGTCTAAGGCCTATTTTTACTGGGAAATAATCTCCCTCTCTCCTACATACTCTAACCTGAGCTTCACTATCCTTGTAAAAACTTTTCATTGCTTTCAATAACCTACCTCCTATTCCATACATTTGTAACATCTGCCACATTGCCCACCTATCTCCCTATCTGACATTCGCCTTTTCAAAATTCATAAATGCCACGAAACCTCTCTACCCTTATCTAGATACAGTTCATCTATAAATTTCTCTGTAAACACTTGGTCTACTCACCCTCTACCCTTCCTAAAGCTTCTTTGTTCATTTGCTATCCTACTCTCCGTTTTCCACTTAACTTTTTCAATAATAACTCTCCCATACACGTTTGACCCCTTTGCCTTTATACAAAGGAACTATGCATGCTCTATGCCAATCCCTAGGTACCTTCCCCTCTTCTATACATTTATTAAATAAAAGCACCAACCACTCCAAAACTATATCCCTACTTGCGTTTAACATTTCTATCTTTATCCCATCAATCCCAGCTGCTTTACTCCCTTTCATTCTACTCTCTGCCCCACGAACTTTCCCCACAGTCACAACTCGCTCATCCTCACTCTTATAAGATGTTATTCCTCCTTGCCATATACACAAAATCACAGCTTCCCTATCTTCAGTTTTCCAATTCCTCAAATATTCCCTCTATTTTCCCGATACCTATAACTCTCCATTTAATAACTCTCCTCTCCTATTTTTATCAATTAAATCCATTTGTTAACTAGGCTTCCTCAGCTTATTAATTTCACTCCAAAACTTTTTTTTACTTTGAACAAAATTTGTTGATAACATCTCACCCACTCTCTCATTTGCTCTCTTTTTACATTGCTTCACCACTCTCTTAACCTCTGTTTTCCTCTCCATATACTACTCCTTCCTTGCATCACTTCTAATAAATTAAATCCTCTCATATGCTAACTTTTTCTCCCTTACTACTATCTTTACATCATCATTCCACCAATCGCTCTCCTTCCCTCTCGCACCCACTTTACCGTAACCACAAACTTCTGGTGAACACTCTAACACTATATTTTTAAACCTACCCCATACATCCTCAACACCTTTGCCTATACTCTCAGTAGCTCATCTATCCTCCAATAGTTATTTATATCTTACCCTAACTGCCTCCTCTATTAGCTTATAAACCTTCACCTCTCTCTTACCTGATGCTTCCATTTTCCTTGTATTCCATCTACTTTTTACTCTCACTATAACTACAACTAAAAAGTGATCTGATATATCTGTGGCCCCTCTATAAACATGTACATCTTGAAGTCTACCCAACAGACTTTTATCTACCAATATGTAGACCTACAAACTACTGTCATTACGCCCTGCATCATATCTTGTATACTTATTTATCCTCCTTTTCTTAAAATATGTTTTACCTCCTCCTTTTCATCGACATTTAAAAGTTCCTCAAAATATTCCCGCCATCTACCTAATACCTCCAGCTCTCCATCTACTAAATCCCCTACTGTGTTTTTAACTGACAAATCCATTCGTTCCCTAGGTTTTCTTAACTTGTTTATCTCCAAAAAAATTTCTTGTTTTCAGCAAAATTTCTTGACAGAGCCTCTCCCACTCTTTCATCTGCTCTCCTTTTGCACTCTCTCACCACTCTCTTCACCTTTCTTTTACTCTCCATATACTCTGCTCTTCTATTAACACTTCTGTTTTGTAAAAACCTCTCATAAGCTACCTTTTTCTCTTTTATCACACCCTTTACTTCTTCATTATACCACTCACTCCTCTTTCCTCCTGCACCCACCCTCCTATAGCCACAAACTTCTGCCCCACATTCTAATACTGCATTTTTAAAACTATCCCAAATCTCTTCAACCCCCCCCCCACTACTCCTACTTGCACTAGCCCACCTTTCTGCCAATAGTTGCTTATATCTCACCCTAACTTCCTCCTCCCTTAGTTTATACACTTTTACCTCTCTCTTACTTGCTGTTGCCATTTTCTTTTTGTCCCATCTACCTTTTACTCTAATTGTAGCTACAACTAATTAATGTTCCGATATATCTGTTGCCCCTCTATAAACATGTACATCCTGAAGCCTACCCATCAACCTTTTATCCACCAATACATAATCTAACAAACTACTTTCATTACGTGCTATATCATACCTTGTATACATATTTATCCTCTTTTTCATAGAATATGTATTACTTATTACCAAACCTCTTTCTACACATAGCTCAATTAACGGTTCCCCATTTACATTTACCACTGACACCCCAAATTTACCTACTACTCCCTCCACAACATTTTTACCCACTTTAGCATTAAGATCCCCAACCACAAGTACTCTCTCACTTGGTTCAAAACTCCCCACACACTCACTCAACATTTCCCAAAATCTCTCTCTCTCCTCTACACTTCTCTCTTCTCCACTGTATATATATATTTAATAGGTAGCAGGTTGGTAGACATCAACTGCCCAGAGAGGTACAACTGTTTTGCCAAGTGAGTGTAAAACGAAAGCCTATAATTGTTTTACATGATGGTAGGATTGCTGGTGTCTTTTTTGTCTCATAAACATGCTAGATTTCAGAGACGTCTTACTACTTCTACTTACACTTAGGTTACACTACACATACATGTACACGCATAAATATACACACACCTCATGGGGAAGTGGAACAGAATTCTTCCTACACAAACCATGTGTGTCAGAACAGGCGACTAAAATGCCGGGAGCAAGGGGCTAGTAACCCCTTCTCCTGTATACATTATTAAAGTTAAAAATAGAAACTTTTGTTTTTCTTTTTGGGCCACCCCGCCTCAGTGGGATACGGATGGTTTGTTGAAAGAAGATGTAGTAGGTTGGTAGACAGCAACCACCCAGGGAGGTACTACCGTCCTGCCAGGTGACTGTGAAACAGAAACCTGAAACTGTTTTACATGATGGTAGGATTGCTGGTGTCTTTTTTCTGTCTCATAAACACGCTGGATAACAGGTATATGTAGCTTCTTCTACTTACACTTTAGGTCACACTACACAGGCATGCACATGCATATATATATATACATACACACATCTAGGTTTTCCTTCTTTTTCTTAATAGCTCTTGTTCTTTTTTTTTCTCTATTGTCCATGGGGAAGTGGAAAATAATCTTTCCGCCGTAAGCCATGCGTGTCGTATGAGGCGACTAAAATGCCGGGAGCAATGGGCTAGTAACCCCTTCTCCTGTACACATTTGCTAAAAAAGAGAAGAAGAAAAACTTTACATAAGAAAGAAGGAACACTGCAGCAGGCCTACTGGCCCATGCGAGGCAGGTCCAACTCTCCAACCGGCTCAAGCCAATGCCCCGACCCAGCCAGGTCAGGTTATATTCACTTAAGGAGCACGGCAACTGACCTAGTAGCACAAGCTAGTCAGGTCCAACTCACACCCACTTATGTATTTATCTAACCTATTTTTAAAACTACACAACGTCCCAGCCCCTATGACGGTACTCAGGAGTTTGTTCCACTCATCCCCAACTCTATTACCAAACCAGTGCTTTCCTATATCCTTCCTGAACCTGAACTTTTTCCAACTTTAAACCATTGCTGCGAGTCCTGTCTTGGCTGGATATTTTCAGCACGCTATTTACATCCCCTTTATTTATTCCTGTTTTCCATTTATACACCTCAATCATATCCCCCCTAATTCTACGCCTTTCTAGAGAGTGCAGATTCAAGGCTCTCAGTCTATCCTCATAGGGAAGATTTCTGATACATGGGATCAACTTTGTCATCCTCCTCTGTACGTTTTCCAGTGCATTTATATCCATTCTGTAATACGGTGACCAGAACTTGCAGCATAATCTAAATGAGGCCTAACCAAAGATATATAGAGTTGAAGAACAACCTGAGGACTTCTATTATTTATACTTCTTGATATGAAGCCAA